>JAWPHD010011654.1:0-82012 GCA_037043455.1 Cyrtodaria siliqua
CATTAGTACCCGGATGTTGTGGAAATCTTTTTCCGGTTATTGTAAACGGGTTTTGATTGGTCAGACGTTCAAGTCCGCTTCTCCTACTATTCTCTCCAGAGTAGACTGCTCCGCAGCCGACATATTAAAACAAAACTCCCGAGCAATTGCGTAACCACGTGATCCCCATGTGACCTCTTTGGTTTGCACCACTCCTGAAGGTCGTTAAGCGTTCGCAGGTATGTGGGTGTTTCCCCTCCCCACAACACCCCCGAGTACTGAATACTCTCTAATTTAGAGCTGAGTACTGAAAACTCCTTCATTTTAGAGTACTGATCAGTACCGAATACTATCACAGACATATATTAATTAGTTATTAGGTCTGTGATACTATTTAACATGGATAACCCGAATACTGATATACTATTTAAATTTTAGATCATTTTAACCCGGGCCGTACTGAATACTATTTTAACCCGGGCCGTGGGTACTGAATACTCTCTAAATTTGCCCTGAATACTGCGTACCAAAAGGAGGGGTGTGGTGTGGGGGACAGTCCCAGGTATGCACTGTTGGGGAGTTTGCAATTAAAATTGACGACTTTGGATAACCCCTACGCTGTGGAAAAGAAAGTACCGATTGGTCGTTTACCTCTGCCGGTGTGACGTCACACCATTACTCGTCTGCTGCCTTAATTAATATACTGAAACGCAAAAGAAACACGTATTTTATATGGAGTAAAAATTAATAAGAAAACAAAATAATAATTTGATACAGGTATAATAAAAAATCCATATTCATAGGTCAAACTTAACAAAATTACAATTAATTTCATATCACAGCCAAAAAAATGCTGATCGTTTAAAACTGACACCTGTCAAAGGAAAAGTCACAAATTGAAGTCAAATACGCAGCAGTGCAAAAGCGGTCACTCAGATGCCGGGTCCTAATGAAGTTGTCCTGACGGACGGTTGTTGCTCGCGGTCTGCTGGCACGTGGTAAAGGTTCAACCCGTCCTGTGAGCTGAAACCGCTGCCAAAGTCTCGTAATTGTAGACTGATGGCAATTAAAATGGCAAGCGACATCTTGCTGTCGTCTTCTAGCTTGGTGCATACCGATGGCTTAGTTTCGTAACCGTGGCAACATAACTGACAGTGTTTATTTTGTTGTTTTTTATGTCTATTTACAATGTGCACCAATCGCTATAATCCGACGCACTGACTGGTTCAAAACCCCTGTGCGATATAGCGCACGGGGTTCGTGCACCATTTTAACATGATGAAGTGGATCGTCAGGCATCATTAATGTTATCGATTAGTTTTGGAATACGAGTAGCAATCTTATATTAATATTTTTGAGTTGTAGGGGGAAAAATCAAATATTTAAAATATGAGTTTCATTTGCCGTTTCAGTATATAGAACACATTGTGCAGGTCGATTTGTATACCAAGAAACGATTGCCAACACAATTTTATACGGATTCAGAGTTTTCATTAAAAACAAAACTTCCATTTTTTTTCAATTAATAAAATTGAATTGAATGTTGTTTAACGGCTCATCAACACAGTATAGGTTATTTAGAGCCGCCCCAGAGAGAGGGGAAGGATACATAGGGATCCGGGAACCTGCCCTGCTCTTATTATCGAATAGATTCCTATGGTTCTTTGATAGACCGATACACGGGACCGCCCGGTTTACGTCCCCATCCGACGGACGAGGCTAAGGGAAAGTGTCTTGCACAAGAACACACCGACGGAACTCAGTGGCACCACGGAAGATTGAACCCGGGGCCTCCGGTTACAAATCCGCCGCGCTAACGACTGCGCCACGCCAGCCCTCTCAATTAATAAAAGAAGAGGTTCCGAATTTAACAAGACTTAGCCAACGCAATATGAATGCGTAAATCATTCTGTTTCTAATGACACGTTAATTATTTTACCAGCAGGCACATACCTAATAATACGTCTGTGCAACAGGGTATTAATATTAATATGCATGCTTGCTAATTATCGTTGTTGTTTTCATATCAAATTAAAAAACTCTCAGGGATTAATAAATATCACTGCTGTAATCAGATTTGGCTTTCCCAAATGTATTACACAATAAACAAACAATTCAGATTATATAGAGACAATCTTATAAAAAAAATTAGGACACTTGAAACTTCAGACCCAAAGACGTATTGGTCTACTGAAGGCTAGATTTTTCCAATTTATAAAAACAAGGGTGATAAAGCAAATCCTGATAATTATAGAGGCATTACCATTTTGAGTTGTCTTGGTTAATTTTTTACTTCTATTCTTAATAACAGATTAAATGAATATCTTGAAACTTCTGGAATTCTTGGTGAAGACCAAGCTGGTTTTAGGAAGCACTATAGTACTGCTGATCATGTATATAATTTGAAATGTCTTATTGATTTATACTTATGTAAGAAAAACAAGCTGTACTGTGCTTTTATTGATTATAAAAAAGCCTTTGACTGTTTGACTCTATCAATAGAAATGCCTTATGGCTAAAACTTTT
This sequence comes from Cyrtodaria siliqua, assembly GCA_037043455.1. Classification (NCBI taxonomy): domain Eukaryota; kingdom Metazoa; phylum Mollusca; class Bivalvia; order Adapedonta; family Hiatellidae; genus Cyrtodaria; species Cyrtodaria siliqua. Next base: position 2,506 of record JAWPHD010011654.1, read on the forward strand.
GCGAAATTCCATTGACGGTAAACTTTTATTAAATTGTTATTAAAAAATATGTATCAACAAGCGAAATCCTGCATTAAGATTGATGGAAATTTGTCTGATTTCTTTCAAAGTAATGTTCACCTGTAATATTTTCGCTGTTTTTGAATGACTTGTCTGACTTTATGTCCAACTCCTTTGATGGTTTAGGTCATGCCACCGATTTAGTTCATGCAGCTCTTGATACGTCAAATTTGGCAAATTATCTCTGTTGTTGTACGTCGATGATACTGTTATCTTAATTAGCAGAATCACCAGAACAGTTGCAGGCAGCTTTGAATGGTATGTTCTTATATTGCAAATCTTGGAATTTAGCTGTTAATCCTAGCAAAACGACAGTTGTAATTTTTAGTAAGTCCAGTATTAAAGTGACACATGGCAATCATTAGTTTTATATCAGGCATTACAATTAGTAGAGCGATTTATTAATCCTGTATCATTTTGACTTTAAAACTGCTTGCATATATTTAAATAAAAAATTGAGAATTCTATTTCCTTCATTATTCTACACATTTTTTAAAGATATTATTGGTGCAATATTATCAAAAGTCAATAGTATGTAAAAACAATTTACTTTGAACTATTCTAACAATCAAGATTAATGATTGAACAAATGCACGTTACGAGAAAAACTAACGGGACGCCGTGAGTTTTCAAAAAACCAAGATTGCCGTGTGTCCCTTTAAAGATATTCCTGCTTTTGTGCATGATGGACATCCTATAGTAGTTGATACAGAGTTTAACTATCTAGGAATTATCTTTAATAGCCGTGGTCAACTTTTTCAAACAAGATCTCGCTTGATAAACCAAGTCAAGAAAGCAACCTTTTCGATTGCTAAAAAGGCCAGAAACAGGGTTTACCAATAGTCATTCAACTTAAACTTTTTGACACTATGGTAGCTCCTATTTTGTTGTATTGCTCAGAAGTATGGGGCTTTGAGACTATTGATATAATGTAAATCCATTCTGAAAGTTAAAAGTTGTTCACCTAAAAGCATGGTTTATGGGGAGCTAGGCAGGCATCCATTAAGTATTTTCAGAATGATTAGTTTGGGCCAAAATGTTAACTTGTAAAGAAGGTAAAATATCTAACATACTTTACAGAGTATTACATTATCTTCATTCAACTGGAGTATACCATTTTCAGTGGTTAAACAGTATAAGAACAACTTTGCAAAATTGTGGTTTATTTGATATCTGGACAAACCAATTTATACAAATAATTAATGTAAATTTCATTAAATATAAGGTTAAGGAAACTCTCAAAAATCAATATATTCAATCTTGGAAGTCTTCAATTGATGAGCAGAGTAAATGTTTAAATTACAGAATGTATAAAAAAAAGAGTTTAAACTTGAAAAATATTTCTCGATTTTAAGTCCAACGCTTGGTTCTTTTTATTGTAGGTTTATATGTTTGAATCATCGAATGTCGATTGAATATGGACAATAAGACATGGTAGGAAACGCATTGTTTGCGATTCTGGTGCAGTGGGTGATGAATTTCATGACTTATTTAATTGTACATTTGTTAAGATCATGCGAAAATATTATTTACCTCATGATAGCTTTAAGAAAACAAATTTAATTAAATATAGTGATTTGATGAATAGTGATGACAATAATATTCTTCACAGACTTGCCATTTAATGTAAAAAAAAATAGTCTCTCATTTTTATGAGTTATGTAAATACGTTGGTCTATGATGTCATGTTGTTGTAATTGTGTTGTTACTGTTACATTTTATATGACTTGCATATTGTAACATTTCACATTCCCCTGAAACAATAAACTGTCAACTGTCAATTTGAAGGTTTTAGGTCACTCTGCAGTCAGATCTCTAAATTCTCAATCTGGTAAACAAAAAGAACTTAAGCATCCAAAAACAAGTATCCCAAAGTGCAATAAAAATAAAATATTATTTTAAAGAACTGGAGACAAAGTTATAGACGGGGTGAACATTTTAACATATAGGGCCCCGATATGCATATGTCTACACAGACAGAGACGTAATTCAGCTGCCTTCTCTTATATGGCTTTAGAATAATGTAGCCGACAATAAGCATGCATTACAACTTCAATTCCTAGGGAACCCGTCTAAAAACTTGAATGGTATAAACACATATTTTTCAATGTTCAAAGCCTGCCGTTTTATTGCCTCAAATGACGTTTTCGTAGAGCAGTCTACTAAAGTGTAGGTCGCTGCCAATTGCACGTGTACAGTTTCAATGAACAGTTTCTTTGAGTTCTCCACTTTGATAACGCAATCTTATATTACACATGGTAGCAGTGAGACGTTTATCTCTGTTGTCATGCACACGCTAACGCACACGCATCTCTTACATGTGAACACCTATATTTCTGTGCTGATGTATACTTCTAGCACTTCGTGCTCGAAAGTTGAATTGTAATCAGTATGTAAGGCAAATCAGAGAGAAGCGAGGTCGCCCACCTTGATTCAAAATGTTTGGTAGGAACAACTGATGGTAAAACTCAAGAAGAATGTGTCTGGTAAGGAAAAAAAACGGTCGTGGCGTGTTTACTTCAACATTATTTTTTTTCAATATTGTTTTAACATCCATGACTTGATATGTTATTATGTTAAACTTCGTTTCCAGTCCCTACCCAGATATATGCTATTTCTTCTCGGCAGCTATTTTACGCTTGCGTAAAACTTTGCTTGTACACAGACAGAGACGTAATACACTTCTTAAATCACTGGTCTAGGCTACATATAAGATAGGGTCTGCTTGTAAAGCAAACAGAATAAAACAATTTTTGTTTTACATAATTTTCAACACATGTAAGTTTATATATGACGATCGATTTTTTTTGTGGTGGGGGCAGACCACCCACTTTTCCTGAGTAGAACCAGTACTGTACACCTCCCGACATTTTATTGATCCGGATCAGGCAGGTTTTATTTTTAGGATGTTATTTGGGCGAAATCACAAGTTCTATCCATGACCTTTTTCATTTTGAACACGCAAAAACAGATTGTGGGTCTATTATTTATGATAGATTTTGAAAGCTGTTGACTCCTCTTGTTTTTTATTCAAGAAGTTCTTAATTTCTTTCTCACCTCTCACCGCTGCGGATTCCTATCCCACTTGAAGCTCGACTTTTCAAGTGAGAATGTGTCGATCCTTACGGATGGCGGAAGGTATACAGGTGTAGCACACCCATTGCAACACTGGAAGTGTCGGCCTGGCGTCAATAAATAATTCTCATTTCTTTTTGTAAAAAATGCATTTTCACTAATTAAATTATTTTTTTGGTTTATATCACATTGTTGATCTATTTGTTACATTTTTCAAGCATTGCCATGCTAACATTGTGAGTTTTTAATTTATTTTGCTTATATGGTGTATGAATACAATATTATGGCATCTCAGTGTTTATGTTTTTAAAGGGACCATTCATTCATGAGACAAGTTCTTTCTTAGAAGATACATGACCCCTATTTTCTGTGGATTTTTTGGCAGCATATGTGTCATTTGTGATGATAATGTAAGTTATCCATTTTTAATTTGGGCCTAGATATGAATGACAACATGGCATTTACATTTTAATTCACACACAACTCAATGCAGCAATCAATGGGCGTGTTACACCTACAGCAGCGGCTCTACCCAGGTGGTAGATCTGAGATAGTGATAGTGGTGATCTGCTTCTACCACAAACAACATCGACCGTCATATCATAGGCTTTTATGTTTTAAAGATGACGTTGCAGTAAATGGTCACGCATCCCGTTTTTTTAAATAAACATATAGGCTGAAAGAATGGGACCCATTGCATCGTCATCTTATACATTTGTAGCATGTGTTGACGTACTGGCCATCTTGAGTAGAACACATACACATGTTACAGGTATTAAGGTAGATGGTATTGAGTTATTGGTCAGCAGTTAGGCGTTTAGAAATCACAAAATATAAATATAACATTTATGGCCCCAAAACTTAAAACTTAGTCTAAAGAAAGATGACAAGATGACAATATTTACCAGACTTTGAATAAAAAACAACTAAACCGAAAGCAATACTAAAATGCAATCAAGAACATTTAGAAACAAATCACAGAAGAATGGAGAAATTTAGTTTCACTATCTTTTAACATAACAAGACAAAGTGCTTATTTGGTTACATATACTACTGGTTAAACTTAGTATAACTAATGACAAGTGCTTGTTGTCATCATTAATTCATTTATTCTGGCACTGTAGAAATGTGCAATAGTTTTGGAATATTTATTCTTGTAAAATAGATAGGAAATGACCCATGTTTAACAAGGTATATCAACTCTGTACAATTAATAATTTTATTTTATATAAGTTATGAAACCACCAATTATTTTCCCCATTGACACCGATGTTCAAATGTCACATAGTAATGATTTCTTGCAATTTCAACTCAAATATGGATAATGCAGCAGTGTAATTTTCATATAAAAAACTGATTTTCCACTTGAAAAATCACCAGAGAAGGTGGGGTCAGAAGACATGTAAGAACGTTATTGTTTATTTAATAACAGTTGAAGGGTACAGCTGTTTTCATTGATGGTTGCTCACAAAGAGTATGCTTCAGTGATGGCAAGGGAAACAATCCATTTTAGAAATATGTACTGAAGATAACATGTATTATCTCCCATACTCCATTTGAAAATATTCTGTAGCGCAAACTAGCTGTCTCAAACGTCTTAATTTACATGCTTAACATAAATTATAAGATTGTTATTTTTTTAAATGTTAAGGGAGATCATTTTAAAATTTAAAACGTTGGTTCGTTATTTCCCTTTAACGGTAAGGTTATTAACAAACATGTTTGCTACGGAGTTTTTCAACGATTTAAGCCTGGAGCATTTATTTAATAATGTTTTACTATTTTCTTGATAGTATTCCTATGTTTTTATTGTATGAAAAGTGCTGTTTTGACTAAATGCGAGATAACTTTAATACATTGGAACACGAATGATCAATGTAATCTCGTAAGCTAAACGTGATAATAATGGCTCTTGTAGTAGTATCCACCCATCTATAGTAGGTACATACTACCCTAAGAACCACGATTCTCACGTCTAAGGGAGAAACAGTAATGGTAATTAGATTTAGCAATGTTAAAACATAAATATAGATCGTGTTCTACTTACTCCGTTAACTACACAGTTGATCAGCTCTACCGTGTCTAGGGTGGGAATATCTGGTTGACGTGCGTTTAACAACTCCTCAGCCTCGCAACGAGCGGAGAAGGATACATAGGCATTGAGGAACAGTGCCCTACTCCAGAGATCTAACGTGCCTACCTACGTACTCTTATATAAGAAATAGAACATCGTTTACTGTGAATTATCGTTTAATATATCACGGTTTGGAGTTCAATTGTAAACAATAATTTCACTCGCCCTTAGTTCAATTGTAAACAATAATTTCACGAGCCCGAAGGGCGAGTGAAATTATTGTTTACAATTGAACGACAAACCGTGATACATTATAGATAATTCACCGTAAACGATGTTCTATTTCTATTCTAATACCCCTAAAATGTGAAAATAACGCACACATCTGAAATCTTTCGCATTGCTTTGCTTACTCTCCAAACGTTGCATACGTTACAATGCGCAATGCGCAATGCTTATTCTCCTAACATTGCAAACATTACAGAGATATATCGTTCAATATAACGAGATGTTTTAAACTAGGCTATATAGTGCGAGTGTATTGGAATATCGAGTAGATTCTATATTTCTTTACGTGCTCAGAGGATATATTTATATATATATATATATTCCCTGCCTGGAAAGTATATTCCCCCTCGCCTAACGGCTCGGGTGAATATATTTCCAGGCAGGGAATGTGAGCCCATGCCCCCTGTCAAGAATCCTAATAACTAATAATATTACATATTTGTCTGTGATTTGTAAAGGAAATACTGGGAATAGAAAAGCTATATCTACTCGTTTGCTCTACTGCGAAATATCTCCCAGTGGGAGTTATTTCGCAGTACGGAACATTGCTCGGCCTTTTCCGTCAGTGGCTGACGTTCCGATTCGATCGGAACTCTTCGCCAATTTCCGTACTCGGTAATATCCCGAGTGACGGAATCCGACGAGGCAGTTCCGATTGGTTCCGATTGTTTTACGGACGTCATCGTCAGATTCCGCCACTAGGAAATACCGATTACGGAAATTAACGAAGAGTTCCGGTTCCACTTGTTTTGTTTGTATGACGTAACGTCGTCTTGGCGTTCTCGTGCAAACTGGTGTGAGAAGGCGTCAATATCTACCCAGAGTACACTCGTTCCTCATTTGACTCTGTCAACGTCAATGGAAGTAGGGCGAACGGTTAGGTCACGTGATTATTCAAAAAAGTTACGACGATGTTTATAATAAATCCTTTTGCGTGATCTGCAAAGATAAAATAATTTCAACTTTTATTTCTATGAGTTAGTTTTTTTAGTTATTTTCTGCTATTGAGCTCGGTTTGAAAAGTTTACATATGCGTTTCGATTGAGGGATCTAAGTACGTATTATTTGTGTAGTAAAATAGTCCCGATTAAAACTTTATTGTAAATGTTTTCATGTTTTATTTCAAATCTTGCAACATCTAATTTGCAGATATTCTGAAAATTATATTTACACAAGAAATAAATAAGTTTCAGGTAAACATATTCCAATTTAACAGGTTTTACCAAAATCTTGTAATTTAGTAGTTAGCAGAGATATATGTGAGTGCAAGGAACGATAACTCTGCGTGGAGATTGAGAAGGCTTATGTATCATTGCGCACTAAGAACGAAAGAAAAGAAAAATAACAAACATAGAGGTTTTTTTCCGTTTAAATCATCACAAAATATGTAATATATAGTTTAATAACCAGTGTTTTTGAGATACCAGAAATATTTCCCTCGGGAGAGAAATTGCCCCGATATAAGAACTCTTGCCCCGATATAAGAACTCATGCTATTGGAGCAATTTCTCTCCCTCGAGAAATATTTCCGGTGTCTCAAAAACACTGGTAATTAAACACTATGTAAACAAGGGATCATCCTGTTCAAATACGTCCTCATTCGACAGACGATGCTAGAGGAAGCTTTGCCTAAGGACAAGCCGACGTAACACAGTGGCATCAGTAAGGTTCAAACCTGTGATCTCCGGATTTCGTGTTGAAGGTGATATCCGCTGGGCCATCGCGACCCCATGGCTGGAGAAGTATTTTTTGAAGCAGTCAGATGTCGTATCTTTTACTCTAAATGTTAGGTAGTAGTGTTCAAGTAAGATAGCTCGTTACATTGTTTTTGGTGATCTCGTAACAAAGGGAGAGCTACCATTTATACGTCGTTGGTCAAGTCTTCTCCAGTTTATATTGTTTGAGGAGGAGCATCTCTGTGACTGTTGGTGGCGGCCAGAAAAGTCCAGTACTGGACGCTTCAATCTGATGAAGTTAGCATTCATTCAGGGTGGGGTAGAAGTGAAGCCTTCATTGGAGTTGCAGGCATATTTAATGTTTCTTTTAAGTTCCGAATGCATCCTGATTATTTTTTTCTATTTTTTTTAGTCATTCTGTCGACGCGTGTTCCATGTTTAATAGTCTGAAAATCCATTTTGCTGATGATTTTGCTTCAATTTGTGTGCAGGTATGAAGCGTTTATTGGTATTTGGTATTTTATGATGTAGATGACTTGGCATTTTGAGGGATTAAATTCCATATTCTATCTTGTTTCCAATAGGACATATTTTCAAGTTGGATAGACAATTCTGCAGTATTTTTGATTGGTTTTCTGAGGTGTTTGTACTTGTAAGTGGCAGCGTCAGATAAGCTGACCCGGAAATTGACATATGCATAATATATGTACAATAAACAGTATTAAGCCGAGGACTGATCCTTGAGAAACTCCAGAAGAAAAATATATTTATTATGCTCTTGCTACTCAGACTGCGTGCAGTTGACTTTACACACATAGGGTTCCATTCTAATGTTTTTTGTTCTTGGCATAGAGATAAACACAATCTACAAAGTACACTCTGTAAAATACAATTTGCAATTTTTTGTCAGGTTGAATTTTTTTTTATGTTTGCGTGACAGTGACCTCTATCCAAATTTAGCGTAATAATATGACAAAAATACAAACCCGTGGTGATTAGACCCAATATGTGTAAAATGAGGCAGGCTTAGCTAGGCATCTTATATTAGCATGAACTTTTCTATGATCTCTTCCTAAAATGCTGTAGATTTAGAGCCTGGTAACGAATAATCAAAGTATGCAATGGAATATTTTTTTAAAAAGTGGAAAAGAGGAACTATTTTTTGTATCTCCCTCCTTCATCTGTAAGGCACGGGTATTCAAGGCCATGTAATAGTGTTGTGAGTCCTGTATGCATATTATATACACCCTTAAGTGACCGACTTCTTTGCTTTTGGCACCACAATCTTCAGAAACATACATTTTTAATTAATCACACTGTTTCAAATAACAGCACTTGATGGAACTACTTTCGACCATTTTGAACTTTTGATCCTACTGGTTTTGAGCTACACTATATATTTTACTCTAACATTCACTAACATTCACTTGGCCATGCGTTACATAGCCTCAACTACAAACCTTGTTTCCGTTCTTGTTCCCAAGGTTCAAGAGAGCTATTTCCATATTTTTTTCTTTCGTCGTTCATCCGTTCTTCTGCCAATTGTTGCTTAAGCGATATATCCTCTGAAACCGCTTGGTTGATTTTCACCAAAATCGCACACGGGATCGATCCTTAGAGCAATACCTTTTAAAATTATTACAAGTTAGGTGAACGCGACACACAAAATGGCTCCCGTTACTATAAATAGTCGAAACCTTAAACATTTTCTCTTGACTAGAGTTGTATTGGAAACATCTGTATACACATTTTCTCTATTCACTAGACGAGCCCTAGATGTCCAAATATGTTGCATGTAGCCTAAGCTAATGGTCCTCTGCCAAGTATTGGTCAAATGGCGACCTTTGGATCAAATTTGACCCGGTCCAGTTTCAGAGTTTTACATAGAGTTTTACAGGAAACTAGTTTTTAAAAAATGCGCTGATCTACAAGAGCTAGAGCTCCATATATTATATGTATTAATAAGCTCTATCAAATTTATTTAAATGGTGACGCCACGTGTGGTTCCCGGGGGCCCCCCTTTTGGTCGCGGGCAAAGAATAGTGCCACTGCAGATCCTTTGGAGGGGTAGGCAGAGGGGTAGATTGCCCCCAAATTCATGTTTCAGTTTATCCTTAATTGTTCATGTTCATTAAAGGTCTTCATCATGATCCCTGCATTGTTTCAGGTGCTTATCTCGCTCGCATCAAAAGAGCAGTGGCAGAAAAACAATAACGTGGCTCCAGCGTAAATGGAGTTTCTACGATAGAATTTGCAGAAACTCTGCAGTTCAGGGTGAGAAGGTTCTAGGCCCATTTCCCATATTTTATCTCGTTGTATATGGAAGATGAGCCTGTCATGTTCATGCTGTTAGGCGCCATATAACCCCTTTCATGTGTTGGTGCGCCTTAAAACCCCAATTCAATTCAATTCAATTAAATGGTGACCCTAAGGTTAAAGTTAGACCAGTCCCAGACTTGCTATGCTGTACATATACTTATATAAGGAAAGACTTGACAGAGTTATATGTACATATGGAAGCTTAAAACCCCTTCTTCTTTGAACCCACACGATATAGCTCTCAGGTATAGCATTAGTGCATGATACTTTACCGCGTTTGTCGCGTTTGTTCAAATGGTGATACTGGTGTCACATTTTGCCGCGCCGCAGTGGTCACAGTTTAAGTTATACATTCTATACAGTTATATAAGGAAATAAGGAAATCGTTGTTGTTGCGTTTTTTTGTTGTGTTTTTTTGTTACTTGTAAATGATGACCTTCAGACCTGGGTTTCTTGTTCATTTATACTAGTTTGTCTCGTTATAAGATGAATCACCTTTAAGCACTCTGAAGGCCTTGGTCTACTGGCGTTGACGTACGTACGTTTTCTTTACATAATAAGCTACGTGTATGAGTACCATAACATAACAAGAGCATCAAGAATTGCAGGGCAACCCATAGTCCCCCACCGGCCCAGACAAACATTTTTCAGACATTTTCTATGATGGAGGTCAAAGATCAAGGTCAAGGTCACAATGACCTTATTTTGGTACGCGACACACCGCTATCAGAAGATGTATTCACATACCAAGTTTGGTGTCTCTAAGTGTTATAGTATTGAAAATACGGTCCGGACAAGCATTTTCTATGACAGAGGTCACAGGTCAAGATCACAATGACCTTATTTTGGTTCGCGACACACCGCTATCCCAAGATGTATTCACATACCAAGTTTGGTGTCTCTAAGTGTTATAGTATTGAAAATACGGTCCGGACAAGCATTTTCTATGACAGAGGTCACAGTTCAAGGTCACAATGCCCTTATTTTGGTTTGCGATACACCGCTATCCCAAGATGTATTTACATACCAAGTTTGGTGTCTCTAAGTGTTATAGTATTGAAAATACGGTCCGGACAAGCATTTTCTATGACAGAGGTCACAGTTCAAGGTCACAATGCCCTGATTTTGGTTCGCGATACACCGCTATCCCAAGATGTATTCACATACCAAGTTTGGTGTCTCTAAGTGTTATAGTATTGAAAATACGGTCCGAACAAGCATTGTCTATGACATAAGTCACAGGTCAATGTCACAGTGACCTTACTTTGGTACGCGACACACCGCTCCCAAGCTTGGTATCTCTAAGTGTTATAATATTGAAAATACGGTCCGGACAAGCATTTTCTATGACAGAGGTCACAGATCAACTTCAAGGTCACAGTGACCTTTCTTTGGTACGCGACACACCGCTATCCCAAGATGTATCCACATACCAAGTCTGTTATCTCAAAGTCTTATAGTATTGAAAATATGGCCCAGGCAAGCATTTCGGAAGGACGGACGGACGGACGGACAGGGTGCAAACCTATAGTCCACCCGGGACAGGTGGGAGACTAATAAGCTAACGTACGGTGTCATTCTTTGCTCATGTGTGTGATATTCTAACAATGCGTTCGGAACGCTAGTTATATTTGTTTACGAGATGTTTGTAATTCCACAACAATAAGTCTCACACCTCAGTTGTTTTTGCACTGCTTTACATATGTAGAAGGAGCTCTCTGGACTGCTCACTGCAGAACTTCCTGAATTTTCTTAAGAACAATGTTTTCTTTGTGAAACTTAAATTAAAATCTGTTGCTCGAAATATGGAGGTTGATCAATGTGTTTTTGTTTTTGTTTTTTTTACATATTAATAGTTCGAACAGACCCTCTTGAATTTGTCCATTTCACATATGTTTTCAGACGTGGGCTCAGAAACATTCATGCGTATCCAAACCTTTATGAAACCATGCAGTTGTCCCATTCTTGTCTAATGGAACAACAAAAGAGGAAATATTTGCACATTTTAAGAAATAAACACGAACTTGTCCCATTCTTGTCACATGAAACAAAAAAAAAGGGGAAATATTTGCACATTTTTAGAAAGAAACATTAACTTGTCCCATTATTGGCACATGGAAGCAAAAAAAGAGGAAATGTATGCACATTTTAAGAAATAAACAAGAACCGAATAACAGTTCTATTTTGTTTAAACGCAAAAATGTTCCTACCAGGCGCGTATCCAGGCATACGCACGTACGCCAATGCGTACAATTCGTCAGCAAAAGTGAAAAAATAAAAGTTCAAAATGCCATATTAACGCTGAAATATAGCTTGAGAACGCATCATTTGCCTCCTAATTTTTTTAATTTTCTTGGTGGAGGACCCCCAAACACCCACCGGCGGGAAGGGAACACCCCCTACCACACATAGCCCCCACTCGCAGCGTCGCTGCTCGGTTCGCAGCTACGCTTCTCATATCTGGCGTACATTTCAAAATGCTCCAGGTACGCCCGTGCCTACCGTTGTGGACAATGATAAATGTTTAGTAAGACCTACCGTTCTTGGCAAGGATAATTGTTTAGTGAGACCTGCCGTTGTGGGCAAGGATAATTGTTTAGTAAGACCTACCGTTCTTGGCAAGGATAATTGTTTAGTGAGACCTGCCGTTGTGGACAAGGATAATTGTTTAGTAAGACCTACCGTTGTTGGGAAGGATAATTGTTTAGTAAGACCTACCGTTCTTGGCAAGGATAATTGTTTAGTGAGACCTGCCGTTGTGGGCAAGGATAATTGTTTATTGAGACCTACCGTTGTGGGCAAGGATAATTGTTTAGTAAGACCTATCGTTGTTGGCAAGGATAATTGTTTAGTGAGACCTGCCGTTGTGGGCAAGGATAATTGTTTAGTAAGACCTACCGTTGTTGGCAAGGATAATTGTTTAGTGAGACCTACTGTTGTGGGCAAGGATAATTGTTTAGTGAGACCTATCGTTGTTGGCAAGGATAATTGTTTAGTGAGACCTACTGTTGTTGGCAAGGATAATTGTTTAGTGAGACCTACTGTTGTGGGCAAGGATAATTGTTTACTGATACCTACCATTGTGGGCAAGGATAATTGTTTAGTGAGACCTACCGTTGTTGGCAAGGATAATTGTTTACTGAGACCTACCATTGTGGGCAAGGATAATTGTTTAGTGAGACCTACCGTTGTTGGCAAGGATAATTGTTTACTGAGACCTACCATTGTGGGCAAGGATAATTGTTTAGTGAGACTTACCGTTGTAGGCAAGGATAATTATTTAGTGTTTTGTTTTCATCTGACCTTTACCAAACATGTTCAGATGTAAATATCAATAAAAACGGGGATACATTTGAAAAAGAGCTATACCAGACCCACATCACATGACACATCACGTGACACATGATGCATTCCTTACATCCTTCCCATCCCGTCTTTTTTTAAATACTTTATTTTATGAAGTTACCTCTTTTTTATTTTATGAAGTTACCTATATCACTGAAGAAAGCGTGTACAAATCCAGTCACATAATACAAACTTGTTCAGAATGTTAACCTCAATTAAGCTCGGAAAATGGTTTAAAGAAAAGCCATATCTGACCGTCCTCACCTCCGCGCGATTATTTAGAGCACGCGTGGAAGCTTTGTTTTTTCACTTGATCTCCACCAAATTTGTTAAAATAATAATTAATGTTGATCAACTAAATGTTTTTTAAGTATGGACAACATACAACCTTCTATCAGTCGAGCGATACAGGCCCTCTTGGAACTCTTGTTAGACTAGTGTCTGAATTACATTGCGAGGGATTATATTTAGCCTACATTCTATTTTTGGACACTAAGACATAAAAACGTTGAGAAAAAAAACAGCTGTACAACACGAACATAATGAACGAGTACACGTCAAGCATACTGATATGTCATTTTCAAGGACAGACACGTTCTTTAATGTATAATGTCACTTTCAGTAATAGACACATTAATACACGTCTACGGTAAAGGTTACCAACACGACCAATAGTGAAATTCCTATAATAATGTCCGTTCCAAGGACAAATATATAAATTAGCTCAACAACTGTCTGTACTAGTGGAGCATCCGGTACAGCATAGTGGCGCCATAAGTATAGGATAGAGCATGAGTTTTGCACGTGTACGGGGAGATTATCGTCCGTACACGTGCAAGACTCATGCTCTATTGTATTTATACCACAATAACTAACATGTGCTGTGTATATCCTCGGGTATTACACGATGCATAGTGTGTATTTAGGCTATTGTGGTATAATGCACTGTTGAGGTAAGAAATGGAATTGAATTGAATTGAATTGGGTTTCAAGGCGCACCAACACATGAAAGGTTATATGGCGCCTAACAGGCATGAACATGCCAGGCTCATCCTCCATGTACATCGAGATAAAATATGGAAAATGGGCCTAGAACCTTTTCACCCTGAACTGCAGAGTTGCTGCAAATTCTGTCGTAGAAACTCCATTTACGCTGGAGCCACGTTTATTGTTTTTCTGACACTGCTCTTATAGTGATGTGAGCGAGATGGCACCTGAAACAATGCATGGATCATGATGAAGACCTTTAATGAACATGAATAAAAAATGATAAAATGAACATGAATTTGGGGGATTCTACCCCTCTGCCTACCCCTCAAAAGGGATCTGCAGTGGCCCTATTTTTTGCCCCGTGACCAAACGGGGCCCCCGGGAACCACACGGGGCGAGCCATAATGCACTGTTAAGGTAGGAAATCGAGTGGTTTTCCTATATAAATCATTTTATCAATCGACGGAGTAGTTTCTTTGAACATCGTTTAATTGTGCTAAAATCGAACTTATTTTAAAATGACACGCTGTCCAAAATCATACTGATTTCATGTTTAAATCCAATTTACATGGACTTCATTTATACTACCGAAGACACCAATCTCTAATGCAATGAAAATAAGAAATGAATTGAATTGAATGTTGTTTAACGGCTCATCAACACAGCATAGTTTATTTAGAGCCGGCCCAGAGAGAGGGCAATGATACATAGGAATCCGGGAACCGTGCCCTACTCTTATCCTATGGTTCTTTAACATGCTCGGAGGATAGACCGATGCACGGGACCGCCCAGTTTACGTCCCCATCCGACGGACGAAGGGCGAAGGAAAATTGTCTTGCCCGACGAAACAAATCCGCCGGGCTACCGACTGCGCCAAGCCCTCTGAAAATAAGAAGAAAATAGTTGGGTAAACAACTGCCTTAAGTTGTTTAAAAGAATAAAGTTGTATAATAACTTCATTCCTAGTTGTGGCTTCAGTAGAATACTGCCAATGCCGGTAGTAGGTTGTTTTATTAAAAAGTTATAGTATGCTTTCATATTGTCCCATTAACTTTTCACTGAACCCGAATTTGTTCACGCGGTTGCGAAGAATCATCAAATAAACGTGTTCTATTTTTTACCAGCATGATTTAGTTGCTTCAACACGACATGCTTAAACATTACGTTCGTTCACTGCCGTTGGAACGTGTTCTCACTGTCACTTTCTCGGTTAAAAACGTGAACATGACAGTAGGAAATCATCACGAAGTGAATTATACACACACCATCAACAATAAGTGCTCATTATTTTGCCGCAGGGTGATAAGCAAGCTCGTCACCTGCGTCAAAATAATTCGTTCCACGCAATATTTATTCATACAAATTTAATAGTCATATTGGGTGTGTAATGTATACTCGTTCGTTATTGGTGCAATTTTCTGTTCATGTCAAAGAAAATATGTCGCATGACGTAAACAATGTCGATTTTATTGTGAAAATTCCTAAGATGTAAACGTGTAAAATATGTTTATAACAAATAAATTATTTTGATGAAAATTAAATGTTAAAACCTATTGTTTTGTTCGTTGTTATATTAAAAATGCGTATGCAATAAAAAGGTTATTATATTTGTATTGGGATAATGAACTCGTTCTTTTGCGCATAAATATTGTGCTCCTAAAGTCGCGCAATATTAATACGCAAAAGAACTCGTGCATATATCCCAATACAAATCTAATATATTGCTCCTTTAGTGTTTAGTGTTTTCAGTAGTGTTCACGTATAAATAGTTCACGACACCTGTTCACTTCGCCATAAAGGCACGTAAAAGAACGATTTATTTGTTGTGGTCGGAGAAAAAACTGAACAATACTGATGGCATTCAAAGCTGAAACATTCCAAAACGATATTATAGGTTATTGAATTTGTATGGCTAAATATTACTTGGAACGAGTTGTTTTGGCAAAGGACGACGAGCTTGCGAGTACAAAACAACGAGTTCCAAGTAATATTTAGCCATATAAATTCAATAACCTTTTTATTGTATACTTTCATATTGCTTTTGATCAATGTTAATTGTATGACTATTACTTTTCATTGTATTTGTGTTATTTTTATAGCTTTTGATGGAATTCCTATCTTGCCATTCAGTTTCATTTTGTGTGGATGATTATTTTGCGCGAAGACGACGTCGACGTCGGATGACGTCATTAAAAACATCAAGCGATTTTCTAAACGATAACGTTAAAAACAGTGGCTGAGTGATCATTTGAATTATTTTATTAATTTTTGCCATAAAAGGTTGAAAAAAACACGTTTTTTTTGTTGACACTATAGGAAGGATTCCGTTATTTTTATTTGAAAGTAGTTCCTTATTTCTATTTCGCGGCTCTTAGCAAGCACGAGCAAAAGTGCCCGTGCAATATCAATATGTGCAATATCGTAGAATATTGCACACTTAGCTCCACGCAAACTAAACGGGACAATATGAAAGTATACAATAATCTCGCATCTCAACCACTGATGCGCAGAAAACAAAACAGACATGTAGTTTTATGAGGGAATTTTCATCCATTAGGCGTTATTTACCGACATATGGAAACGACATTCTGGAAGTCATTGAAACCTTACCTTAAAGCTTCGGACTCTATACTGAAGGACACATTTCCTAACGCTACTAGGTCATTGAAAAAGCATGGGAAGCTTGAATATTTACAGCCAGTTTTTTTATTCGAATAGCTTAACAACACTTTGTGTAATTTACTTTAATGAAATATATGTTCATAATTTAGCTTTTGAATACAAAACTTATCTCGTATTTCTTAATTGTTTTTAGACCAAAAATCAGAGCACAACACAATAAATATACAGCATTCTGTAATGTGTTATTATATGTACTGGTCTAAATGCTTTATTGGGTGGGCCTCATAATCTGAAGAAAAATTGAATATAACACTTTGCTAATAAATTGTATGGCTAACAGTGATTTACTGTTACCTATAGAAATTCTTATAAACATCGTCATAACTTTTTTGAATAATCACGTGACCTAACCTTTCGCCCTACTTCCTTTGACGTTGACAGAGTCAAATGAGGAACGAGTGTACTCTGGGTAGAGATTGCCATTCGTGGAGAAGAAGTTGTCCTAGCCTGGTGCATACTCATTCATATTTATTACAAGGTGAGCAATTACCAGAATGTATAACCCTGCTTTGCACCGTTAACGGTCAAACGCATGTAGACTTTGATTCTATGCGTCAAAGGTACACTTTGATTCTATGCGTCAAAGCAAGGATTTGTCAATAAGATCCTTGGTCAAAGGTACACTTTGATTCTATGCGTCAAAGGTACACTTTGATTCTATGCGTCAAAGCAAGGATTTGTCAATAAGATCCTTGGTCAAAGGTACACTTTGATTCTATGCGTCAAAGGTACACTTTGATTCTATGCGTCAAAGCAAGGATTTGTCAATAAGATCCTTGGTCAAAGGTACACTTTGATTCTATGCGTCAAAGGTACACTTTGATTCTATGCGTCAAAGCAAGGATTTGTCAATAAGATCCTTGGTCAAAGGTACACTTTGATTCTATGCGTCAAAGGTACTACAATGTTAATACTGTGAAAGAGTTATTTGATACTATAGATTTTAGTCTTGTTTTAGATTTCCTGAAATAAATCAGACTATACAAATCATTATAATAATCAGACTTTATAAATCATTACAATATGTTTTTATATATATTTACTTGTTTATACACCCGTTGACGGGCATTTGTTGATTTACATTTATACATAGTTTATATTACTACCATATCATCTCTTATTTGTAAACAGTTTTATCTTTATATATTTACATTCATTTTTATTAACAACTTCATTTCTTCATCTTCATCAGTTTTTGCGCACAATATGTCCTATTTTTGTGTCGACGTGTCGTAAAACACCATTCATTCCACCAACTACTATACATTAACACACTATATGTTATCGTCTTTGTCGAACGTTTAACCCAATTAACACCTTCATCTTTGATTTACCCTTCACCTCAAGTTTACTCTTAATTATACCCCCCGCAAAGTGGGGGTGGTGTGTATACTTGAATCACCTTGTCCGTCCGTTCCTCTGTCTTGTCCGGGCTATTTCTCAATAACTCCTTCTTAGAATTTCGCGAAACTTGCTAGAAAGTATCAATATCAAGTGGAGATGTGCATACTGTCATAACGTTCTGGTTCAATAATTTTCCACTGAGTTATGGCCCTTAGTATTTTTAATGCATCTCATACTTGGTAGTGAAATAGAAAATTATTGTCCGCGCTATTTCTCTAAAATTCCTTGTTAGAATTTATTGAAACTTACTAGGAAAGTATCAATATCAAGTGGAGATGTGCGTACTTTCATGACGTTCCGGTTCAATAATGTTCCACTGAGTTATGGCCCTTTGAATTTGTTAATGCATTTCATACTTGGTAGGATGACGTTCCTGTTCGATAAATTTCCACTGATTTATGGCCCTTTGTAGTTCTAATATCTATCCGTAGACGCAATTCTTGTCCGGATTATTTCTCAATAACTCCTAAGAATTTCGCGAAACTTGCTAGGAAGTATCAATATCAAGTGGAGATGTGCATACTGTCATGACATTCCGGTTCAATAATTTTCCACTGAGTTATGGCCCTTTGTATTTTTAATGCATTTCATACTTGGTAGTGAAATAAAAAATTCTTGTCCGCGCTATTTCTCTAAAACTCCTTGTTAGAATTTATTGTAAATATAATTTCGTAAAACTTGCTACAAAGCATCAATATCAAGTGGAGATGCGCATATTGTCGTGACGTTCCGGTTCGATAATTTTCCACTGGGTTATGGCCCTCTGTATTTCAAATATATATATATATATATACACTGACCCAAAACGAAAACTTTACATAGACTTCAAAAGTATATATTTTGTTGATAAATGTATATTCGGGGTTAATTTTTTTGTCATCGAAGCTTCAATGCCATATCGATGTGTTTGTGTAATTTATTGGATAAAAATCAGTTATTGCATAATTTTTTATGAACAATTAAGTTGAGAGGGGTCGAAATGAAAATTCCTGAAAAATGAAAATGATCAAACAGCATTTGAAAACAAGAAATTACTGACTTAGTGCGCTAAGTGATGTTATAAAATGCATCAGTAACCAGTGTGACCTCCATTTTTACGAATGCATTGCAGAATACGTCGCCTAATTGAATTTACGTAACGTTGTATGAGCGCGTTTGGAATACGTTGCCATTCTAACAGAAGTGCATTTTGGAGGTCATTTATGGTATCAATTTGATGATTGGACCTGGCCCTCCGACCCAATTCATCCCATATGTGTTCTATGGGGTTCAAGTCCGGGAATAAAGCGGGCCAAGGCAAGACGTTAACGTTATTTTGAGCAAGGAATTGTGTGGTTATACGCGCCGTGTGAGGCCTTGCATTGTCATGCTGGAAAGTGCCAGGTCCGTTATTTTGCATGAATGGTATCATTGTGTTGTTTAAAACATTGATGTAACGTTGAGCATTGGCATTTCCTTGGATAATGACCAGATCAGTTTTCAGATTTCCCATTATCCCACCCCAGACCATAATACTGCCACCACCAAATCTGTCTCTCTCCCGAAAACAACAACCTGCAAGTCGTTCATTTCTACGGCGATAGATGCGTATTCTGCCATCTGCATGGCTGACAGTAAACCGCGACTCATCGCTGAAAAGTACCGATTGCCACTGGTTGCGCGTGAAATGCAAATGACGTCGTGCCCATAACAGTCTGGAAACTCAGTGACGAGGTGTGATAATCTGTCCAGTATATGGACGACGAGCACGAATAGGAACTTGGTTCTGTCTCAAACGATTTATGATCGTCTGTGCATGAACCCCGTAACGCCGAGCAGTAATGGTTGCTGATAAAAAACGATTACGTAGGTGAGTCAACGTGATAACGCGATCAGTACGTAATGCCCCTGTCACACTATAGCGCGTTTCCACTGCGTTGGCACGGCGTTGTTTAATTTTCCAGAACGCCGTGAGATCGCAAGAAAAATCTGATATTTTTCGTGAAGATGGAGATGTCACGGCGTCCTCACAGCGACCAAGGCGTTGCTACGGAGCTCCCATGGCGTTCTATCGCGTTCCTACGGAGTTCTTGTTGGCGATTGTCTGCGCTCTCACGGCGCTTCCACTGCGTGCACTGCGCTTTCACGGCGCTCACACTGCGCTGACGGCGTGTTGAAGACGTTCGTTTGCACTACCTATAATTCATTTATACTATTTTGTTCGTTTTTGTCATGCAAACGCCGATGGACGCGGTAGAAGCGCCTTGGGAGCGCAATGATCGCCGTGACAGCTCCGTACAGTCGTTGTAAGAGCGCAGTAAAATAAATTACACTCCGTATAAGCGCCGTAGACGCGCCGTATAAGCGCGGTAGAGACGCAGTGACATCTCAGAGAACGCCGTACAATCTCCGTGCAAGCGCCACCGACAACCACAGCGTTCGCACTGCGACCTCTGTGCGCGCCCGCGGAGCTCCTGTGGCGTTGTAGGAGACCTTACTGCGCTGCTATGGCGACCTTACGGCGACCCCACTGCGCTCTTATCAGAACGCCGAGCGACGGCGTTTGTTTTGTGCATGCTCAAAGTGCGCGCCGTCGCTTGGCGTTCTATGCGATCCCAATGCGTCTACTGGCGATGCCACTGCGTTGCTGCGGAGATGCTTGCGATCGTACTGCGCGCACCTCGGCGTTCTGCATTTTTCTTGGACGCCGTGGGATCGCCGTGAGAACGCGGCCCTAGTGTGACAGGGGTTTAGCGTTGTCGCACGTACGCGACCGGGTCTTGCACGATCTCTGACAGACCCAGTAATGTTGTACCGGTTCACACGATTATGAATAGTCTGTCTGGAGCAGCCAAAATGACGCGCGATGTTATTTACCATTGACCCCGCCCTGAGCATACCAATAGCTTGGTTTCTCTGATCTTCAGAAAGACGTGGCATCACTAAATACAAAAGTTTTTTAAAAACAAATTAACTTTTTATTGTCAGTGCTGAGCAGCAAATGATTACTTGTCGGTGTAAAACCTGTAAGTGAAACACCTGTTGCTGCGCACGTGCAAAGTAAGGAACACGTTTTTCATGCTTGGACGCATGAATAGACCGGCGATTTTGAAAACAATTGCATAATCGTTATCCGCAATGAAATCGTGATAATCATGTGTAAAACTTACAACAACATGTATGCTAACAAAACAGATATTCAAACAAATAAAGTGTAAAGTTTTCATTTTGGGTCAGTGTATAATACAAAATACTTGTCCGGGATATTTCTCTAAAACTCCTTAAATTTATTGAAAGTTGCTAGGAAGTACCAATATCAAGTGGAGATGTGCATACATACTGACGTCATTTCGAATTTTTCAAATTCATCACTGATATTCGGCAGGTGCCCTCCTGATTTTTCAGGACTTCATCCGCGGTGAGGTAATTCGGTGTGCATATAATCCTAATACATTAAGGGATTCGCGAACCTTTGGAGACCCTTTTAAAAGTACATAGAAATATAAAACACACATTTGAGGAAAGTTTGATGCTTTTGTCCAGCGTGTCTAGACTGGGTCCTAAAACCTGGGTTTTGGTCCCTAACTATATTATGCAAATCACCTGACCGGACTATTTTTCCCCCATAATTACAAGCGCCAAACACGAGAGATGATACTAGTATCGATCGAGGGCGAGACTGATGTGCATATTGTCATGATGTTCCGGTTCAATAATTTTCCACTGAGTTATGGGCTTTTGTATTTTTTAATGCATTTCATTCTTGGAAGTCAAATAGAAAATTCTTGTTCGGGCTATTTCTCTAAAACCCCATGTTATAATTTCGTGAAACTTGCTACAAAGCATCAATATCAAGTGGAGATGCGCATATTGTCGTGACGTTCCGGTTTGATAATTTTCCACTCAATTAAGCATAAATATCAAATGGAGATGCGCATATTGTCGTGACGTTTCGGTACGATAATTTTCCACTCAGTTATGGCCCTTTGTATTTTTTTTATGCATTTCATGCTTGGTAGTCAAATAGAAATTCTTGTCCGGGCTCTTTTTGTATAATATATGTCTATATATCTTATATATCTTTACCCTACCCACCAACAAGTTGCCAGCGGGGGTATGTGTCCGTCTCCGGCGATAGTTCTAGTTGTATCATCATTTAAATACTCACAGGCGCACAAACGCGCACCTGTTCATAATCTTCGAAAGATGGTGATGAAGTATCCATAGATAGATGGACACAGTTAGATAGCAGATAAAGAGTTCCGTTGCGTGCCTTTAAATAAAATTTGAGAAATATACCGCTGAGAAACTGTGTAGTGAACAGGTGTCGTGAACGATTTATACGTGAACAAAACACGGAAAAAGATAATCTGTATAGTAGCAACGAATATAAACAAAAAACAAGAAAGTAGCAGGCTCGGGTTAGTTGATTCTGTTTATGAGAAGTAGTGTAAAATGTACTGATCAACTCTTCTAACTAGACTATTTTTATTTTTTGTGAAAATTTGCTTTTTTGAATTGTCTCGTGCTAATTTTTTATTTTTATAATCGAATTGTTATAGCCAAACGATATCCACACAATAAAAACACAATATTTTAAAAATGCGGACTAAATATGGAAGAACGAGAGCGAGCAATAGGCATGGTCCAGGCTGGGATGTCTCACTATCAGGTATTGTAATTATTTGACTAACTTTTACGTACTGTTTGTGACTTTCGAATTGCCCGCTCGATTTGGAAAAAATGAAATTGTGATTTTAAATTTCAATAAATTTTGTTGAAATTACGGAATAAAATGTGAAACATGTTAATGTTGTTGTCTGTACAATTTCAGATAATTTCACTCACTAATACAGATTATAGAGCCGATTATATACGTAGTCTAGTTAGAAGAGTTGCTCAGTATATAATACCTTTCACGCAACATACCACCGACTTAATTTAAAGCTACACAATCCGGATAAAAGGCACACTAGAACTGAACAAATGTAACAGTCATTACGCATGTTGTTCTAAGTGATTACTGTATACGTGTGGGTTCATATATACATGCGCACTACCTAAATTCACTGAATATGAATGAGATAAGGCGGTACTGTATGAGACGCTTCAGGTATTTTGTGAATCGACCACTGGTCTTATAACGGGTATAAAAGTGGATTTTAGCAGACGGTATTTTACCACCGAACTGATGAGACCAATCTTCAGTAGAAAGACCTAATAGGAACTACAAGTCATTATAAATTGAAAAGGAAGCTAAAGATGTACTTACTCAAACAACCTTATAAGTCCATATTTATATATAATCCAAAACAATACCTATAATTAAACGTAGCGGCCTTTTAACAAAGACCCTTTCCAACTATCGCGTTGCATCAAAGAAACTATTATATACAAATAATCCTCCATTTTTATGTGTGTGTGTGTGTGCAGTGTATATTGACACAAAACATAAGGGAGACATTGTTTATCGAAATTGGAATATTGGTAGAGGCTCGTAACTAATGGTAAAGATGGAGATATAGTATTTGTTATGTGAAGTTATGCATGCATGGTTTACACATATTAGTAGATTATAAATCAACATAGTTTTAATGAATTCCTCTTAATTTATGCATGAATTGAACTTTTGAAATTGAAAATAAAATGGATGGAGAGACACAGAGAGACACAGAGACAGAGAGAGACATAGAGAGTCACTAGAGGGAGAAGGAAAGAGAGAAAGAGAGAGAGACACACACAGAGAAAGAGAGAAACAGAGAAAAAAGAAAGCGAGAGGGAGGGAGGGAGGGAGGGAGGGAGAGAGGAAAATAGTGAGAAAAGGAGAGAGTGGGGGAAGGAAAGAGTGGGGTGGAAGGCATTGAGAGAGAGAGAGAGAGTTTCTATATAGTCTTATAAACATAGGCGTAAGAGCTGGATGACTCCACACCCCAATTCATCCCAATTTCGGGGTGGGCCCCAATATTGATGTTTTCACGAAACAAAAAAAATGCAACACAAATGTATGAATTGGCAATCTGAACATTAACATTCTGATTGATATTATTTCAAAATCAAAGAAAATATGAAAGATGTCAGCTTCCGTCTGTATGACAGGGTAAGTGTTAACTAAAAACCGAAAGTTTTAGTATAACAATTAAGTTCAAATACTAGTAATTAACCTTTCCTAAGTTTATTGATTTGTAAAGTAATTTTAAATGAAAACAGGCCCGTAACCAGCCCTGAAATTTAACCGAGTCATATCCCTTATGTTGGTGTCCGGTGGCATTAACCTCCCTCTCCACCCTAGATTTTGTTTTAATTTCCTTCAATGTGTTGCATTTCCCCCAGGGTCCTTATATACTAGTATATAGTTGTTTTTATGTAAATTATGTACATTCCCAAAATTTAACCAAGGCAAATATCTCTGTGTGCCCCAGCGTAGCTACGGACCTGGAAAAGCAATGGTTTATATTCACGGTGGACAGACGTAACGGACACTGGCTGCTCAAAACAGCGTTACCTTGATCCTGGTTACTCATGTAAAGGACCCTGGCGGGTAAAAACACGTAAACTGTTAAAAAATATGTGTCTGAATTCATGAAGAACGGGTTATAAAAACAGTGTTTTAGATGTGAAAGAACGCGCACTGTTTACACACCGACGCGTGAAAGTACGTCTAGTTCTAAGACAATTGTGTTTATTTCAAAAATGGTGACTGCTATTGGCATATGCTATGTCTGGAATTATGTATGTTCAGTCATAACATCCATTGGACGTATTTAATACATAATAATATCTATCGATTGCCAGATTGTGCATTGCAAAGTAACGGATCCTGGTTGCTCATGGCACCGGATCCTGTTTGCTTCTGACACAGGATCCTAGTCGGTAGTTGCAAACATACATCTTAAAAAAACGACTAGATATGTCCCCCTGTTCGAAATATCTCGGTCTGATATCAGCGGTGGAAGATAAAGCTGCGACATTTTCAATTGGGTGGGGTTTGTGCGTGGGTCAACTTATGGAAAAAAACAATGTGCTGAGATATTTTAAAGATTTTCACATTTAACGAGTTTTCACCTTCCAAACATCGGCGAGGAACTCGTACACTTCAAGGGGGCTGGCGTGGTCTACTTGAAAGCACGTTGCATTTGACCCGGATGAAGCCTTATCGCCGCAAGTCAATTTCTTCTGTGTATTATTGCCCGAGGAATCTTTATGTGAGGAAGCTATCCAGCTGGCTTGCGGAACGTCGGTGGTTCTACCCAGGTGCCCGCCCGTGCACGAAAATTGCCCGGAGGGGCACCTGGGGTCTTCCTCCACCAGTGGAAGCTGGAAAGTCGCCATATGACCTTAGCTGTTGGTGCGACTATAAAATCTAATTCAATTCTGTGTATTATTGAGTAAAACATGTGCCTTTATTCTCGTCCGAACCGGTATTTACACCGGTTCTGTGTTTCGGAGTCTATCCTGGGAACAATTTGCTAATCACAGGAAAATATATTCGTAAGTAAGATTAGGGCAGCTTCTCGGAGTTTTATGTATCCTTCCATTGTTTTGGGCGACCGGCTATAAATATTCAATATAATGTCTTGATAAACAATTAAACAACATTCAGCTAAATGTTATGTGATAACCTTTTCAAATCATAGGATGACTCCGATGAGGGTGCTCCTCCCGAAATCCGCTAGTGCTTAAACAAAAGTGGCAACATTCTCAATAAAATTTTCTCTAGAATTATATTACATGTATAAAATAATGAAAACTTGCGAATTCAAAGTTTACCATTGGTAAATAGTCAGCTTTTCTATAGGAGGTGTTCACTGTATTACTTTATACAATTATATTAATTGAATAAATGTACATTAAGAGTTATTTTAAACAAAATATCTAAATAAAAAAACGTTTTCTTATTTGTTGCGTACAACAACGGTGGCCTCTCTATACGACATGTCAGCCTACATTATGCCAACACTCATGTACATGTATATACTAGTAGTTGTTCATATTGCTGCATTTGTATTACTTGTAATATTTGATTTTTTATTCATTGATGTATTTTGTTTTTAAGTATCATTTATGATCAAACAATTGTTACCTGTTAGGGGCTTAACTAGGGCGTTGCTAGTGTGGTCCCGCGGCAAACTTCATGAACTTGTTTATTCCCAGATACGCTGTGGTTCGTTTTTTCCCACTATTTTATATCTTATTTGACGCTGAGATGTTGATGATGTAGTCTGAATCATTATATCCTCTCGCCCCTACTTTGTTTGTTTGTTTTGTTTTTTGTTTTTTTCATGTATTGTCTTGTTTTTTTTAATTTTCGGATTTTTGCAGACAGTGTGTACACAGCTGCGTGCTCTAAGATAATGCCTTTTGAATAAACGTTTTTTTAAATTATTGAATGTTGTTTAACGGCTCAGCAACACAGTATAGGTTGTTTAAAGCCGCTCCAGAGATAGGAAGGATACATAGGAATCCGGGAACCGTGCTCTACTCTTATTATCGAATAGATTCCTTTGGTTCTTTAACGTGCTCGGAGGATAGACCGATACACGAGACCGCCCGGTTTACGTCCCCATCCGACGGACGAGGCTAAGGGAAAGTGTCTTGCCCAAGAACATACCGACGAAACTCAGTAGCACCACAGAGGATTGAACCCGGGGCCTCCGGTTACAAATATAAAAACTGTTTGAGGTCATTGTCGTGTAAAACGGTGACAAAAACCGTCATGCAGCGCGCTGCGGGTAAAGTCAGTTTGGTTAATGTCTATTGCGGGCCCATAGTTTATTTTATGGGTACTATCGACGGAAGACAGGTCGTGAAGAGACAATTATCTCAAGGCGCAAATGTATATACACGAACGTAGGTCCGGAGTACATTTGTTTAGTATTGTACCTTGTACTAACATAGCCGCATTTAGCCAAACTCACCACCAGATTATATCACTATAACAAGATCACACTCTCTACATTCAATATTGGGCTGTTCTTTTTTTATTTTCCATCATGCTGTCGCATGAATGATTTTAGTACCGGTGGTCCAGAGTGGTGAGGCACTGTTTCAAGTTCACCGCTACGGTCGTGGTTACGAATCCAGCTCGTTCCCAGATTTCATGAGGCATGCAGTACTTGTCCTACTTATGAACATGTGGATGGTCTGCCTCCCCCACGAAAAAATCGACCATCATATAAAACCTAAAATGTGCTGAAGATGACTTAAAACACCATGCAACCAATGATGCTTTTTTTTATTGTTTGTTTCGGTGGAGCCTAAGTCCCGATCGTCGTTTTCTCTTTAATCTGAAGGTATATAAAAAACAATCTATCAACCAGGATCCGGTGCCAAAGATACGGATTGTGTCCGATGCCAGAATCTCAAGCATTTTTTACAAAGCAACCTGGTCCGGTGCTCTGAAATTTAGACATGATGTAAATATTTGCAGATTTCTAGACTAAACAGTTATCTTTACTGAACAACAGCAGTTGCAAATCAGTTTGGGATCACATTAAATCAGTCAGAGAGAACATATGGAAGTTTGGCTTTTTAAAGTCATCAACTTTGTGTCGACCGGTTAAGAGTAAATTTGTTTCAGCTTGTTAGGAATTATTCTGCATTTGTTGTACATAAAGAAAATGTGTTTCGAAGGATATGATATTCAAAAGTTCCGTCGCATAAAGTTTTTTTCTTATACAGACGATACTGTATCTTTATGTTCGAACTTTTTGACACCAGTGTCCATTTTCTTTCTCTTTTTACCAACCAGGGTCCGTTACAAGTGCAACCAGAATCAAGGTAACGCAGTTTTAAGCAACCAGGGTCCGTTACGTCTATTCCCCGTGATATTCGCGATTGAGCATATTTATGTAAAGTAACTTAATTAATACGACATTGTTAATCGGCCTCCGTAGTGCGGTAGGTTGACGCGCTGTCTTAGTATGCTTTCGCCGTTGCGGACGGGGTTCTAGCCCAGGCCTTAGCACTTTTTAAAACATTTTTTTTTTATGAATTTTCCTTTTATGAAGAAGTAGTATTCAAATGCCTTTCAAATTCGTCAGATTTAAATATTAACAAACATATGCATAATAGCACGCAGACAAGCACGGTTTACGCACGCACCCACAAAAGCTCGCACGCAAGAACGATCCTTTTTTTTTACGAATTGTGACTCTTATAATTTTCCCAAGAAGCTCCGGAATTGAAAAGTGTAACTGAAGGATAGACGGATGGGCGACCTTCATGTGTATACACCTTCCTCACATCCTGAAAACTACGATTTGCGCGAAATAATATTGCTGGTCTTTTTCCAACAAAAGAAAATTCCATAAATATAACTTAATTTGAACAATATCCTTCAAGTGTCTCATTGTAAACAATAATTTCTCCCTGTCCCGAGTCAACACTTGAGCATGTATTTCACGTTACATACTATTGGCTACCGATACACGCTCTCTGTATATGTATACATGTATAATACGTGTGTGATTTTGGATTATTTCAAGGATATTATAGGAAATAAGTATATACAATATATGGAACATATGTGGAATATGCGGGTAAGTGTTTATAATTCTCTACATAGTGATGTATTTACGTTATGCCTTACGCATTTTACTTGTTCCCTTTCGTTCAACATTACAAACATGTATTTATTTACATTGCACGCCATTGAATATCCTCATCGAGTTGAATAGTCTGTAGTTACCGGATATCTGAGCAAATTGCTATATAAACGTTTAGGCTTATATACCCGTAATCGCTGGGTGGAACAATCTCAAAGTTACCGAAGCGTTTATCACGCCTATTATGCTAATGCCTCGATATACGCTACGACAATATACCAGCCTAAACAATGTAGACAACACAACCAGCAAAGAACTTCATCTATAGGCGTTCTTATGTTTAAAAAACTTGAAATTGTATTATTTTATCGGTATTGTGTAGCTTTAAAGACACATTTTGAGCCTATTGTTTGGGGGGTGGGGGTGGGGGGGGGGGGGGTGGCGGGGTGTGTGTGTGTGTGTGTGGGGGGGGGGGGGTTCTATAGGTAACTGTAAATCGCTGTAAATCGCTGTAAGAAATACATTTGCACAAGGAAATTGAGATAAAGAGTGTATAATAATGTAGTAAAAATTATAACCGTTTTGCATTTTATGTGCACTTGTATATATGTTAAAACAACTATGTATGAATGGATTTTCTTAAAATAACCGTGTTAACAATTAATAGTTTTTGTATTTTTAGCTCTATATACTCTATTATCAGTTACTTCTCTGCCATGTTTTAGTAAATCTCAAATGCAAGAAACTCATCGAGACTTCAAAATTCAATAATCGTTGTCATCTGTCAGTGTGTTTGATCACCTGAGCCGAAGGCTCAATGTGATGTTTTGGAATCACTCTTCGTCCGTCGTCCGTCCGCTATCTGTCCGTCGTCCGTCGTCGTCGTTATATTTTGCTTCTGACGACTTTTTCTCAGAAACCGCTTGTCGGAATTCAACCAAATCTTATATGAATTCATTAAACTGGATTTTATAGTTGCACCAACAGCTAAGGTCATTTGGCGACATTCCAGCTTTTTATTGGTGGAGGAAGACCCAAGGTGCAAACTCGGCATTTTTTCGTGCACGGGCGCGCACATGAGTAAAACCACCGGCGTTCCCCAAGCAAGCTGGATAGCTTGACACTCACATACTAAACAGTCCTGGCCCCATTGGGAATCGAACCCACAGCGGTGAGGGACATGTGATTTCAAGTCTGAGACCACTTGACCACGGACGACCCCAAGTTTATGTGAAGCATCATTATATGTTTGTTCGAATGGTGCACCTGAGGTCATAAATGCACCCGCAATGGGGCTTATCAGTTTCATTTAACAAATCTTAAAAAATCTTCTGCAAAAATACAGGTGTAGACAGTGGTTACCAAATCCGTATGGACAACCTCATATGGGCCATAGGTGAAACTAATATTAATATATGGTGCAGTAAAATTATCACTTCTTGTTCGTGTGTTGTTCTTTGTTTTCTGATATTAATAATAACAACAAGAGAATCGGTAGAACCGATGGATCCATCCCGAAAGTTACACAGAAAAAAGCAATGTTTAGTGCGAGTGCTTCCTTATTCAAAATGAATCCGTACGGAACTCTATTATGCTCCGGATAAGATTTTTCAAAAAAGGAAGATAATTAAAAAAGTAGTGAAGCTAGAGTTATGGTTCCTATGGACTGCACTCCGTCTCATTGTCCTAATCATTCATATGAACTTTAATCAAGCATACTTTTTTTAGTTATGCTCCGGACAAAAAGTGTGACGCACGGACGCACACACGGACGGACAGAAAAAGCGGCGACTATATGCTCCCCCATAATAAACAATCTAGTGTTTTTAGTTACAATATATTTTATATCTAAAAGTAAGGTAATAGTAAATGAAAAGAAAAAAACTGTGATGGGGCCTCAATATAATCTGTGGTAATCAGTCAGCGAGAAGTAAGCAGTTAAAAAGCATGCTATCCGTGATTTTTCAACGGCTACATTCAGTTGGGAAATGTGTCTTTAAAGACACATTTCCCAGCTGATTGTAGTCGTTGAAAAGTCATGGACAGCATGCTTTTTAACTGCTTACTTCTCGCTGACTGATTACCACAGAGACATTATATTGAGGCCCCATCACAGTTTTTTTCTTTTCTTTACTATTACCTTAGTTTTTGATATAAGATATATTGTAACTAAAAAAACCCACTAGATTGTTTATTATGGGGGAGCATATAGTCGCCGCTTTTTCCGTCCGTCCGTATGTGCGTCCGTGCGTCCATGCGCTTTTTGTCCGAAGCATGACTCAAAAAGTATGCTTGATTAAAGTTCCTGTGAATGATAAGGATAATGAGACGGAGTGCAGTTCATAGTAACCATAACTCTAGCTTCACTACTTTTTTAATTATCTCCCCTTTTTGAAAAATCTTATCCGGAGCATAATAGAGTTCCGTACGGATTCATTTTGAATAAGGAAAGGTTATGAATGAATGAATATAAATACACTAAAAGGAAGCAGAACAGGAAATGTTCAAATCTGACCACAGAGTCACGATTTGAACAAACTTGGTAGATGACCATAACCTTAAGGTAAATGCAAAATATTAAACCTCTGGCTATTGTAGTTTCAGAGATAAATATTGTTGAAGTGTTTCCCTATATAAGTCTATGTTTAATATGTGACCACTGGGGCGGGTCCAAATTTGACCTCAGGGTCACCATTAGAACAAACTAGTTAGAGGACCATAAGACGATGTTACATGCAAAATATCACAGCTCTATATCTTGTATTTTTGCAGACGATTTTTTAAGATTTGTTAAATGAAACGGATAAGCCCCATTGCGGGGGGCATTTATGACCTCAGGTGCACCATTCGAACAAACATATAATGATGCTTCACATAAACTTGGGGTTGTCCGTGGTCGAGTGGTCTCAGACTTGAAATCACATGCCCCTCACCGCTGTGGGTTCGATTCCCCATGGGGCCAGGACTGTTAAGTATGAGTATCAAGCTATCCAGCTTGCTTGCGGAACGTCGGTGGTTCTACTCAAGTGAGCGCCCGTGAACGAAAAAATGCCCGGGTTTGCACCTGGGGTCTTCCTCCACCAATAAAAAGCTGAAATGTCGCCAAATGACCTTAGCTGTTGGTGCAACTATAAAATCCAGTTTAATGAATTCATATAAGATTTGATTGAATTCCGACAAACGGTTTCTGAGAAAAAGTCGTCAGAAGCAAAAGATAACGACGACGACGGACGACGGACAGACAACGGACGGACGACGGACGAAGAGTGATTCCAAAACATCACATTGAGCCTTCGGCTCAGGTGATCAAAAACACTGACAGATGACAACGATTTTTGAATTTTGAAGTCCCGATGAGTTTCTTGCATTTGAGATTTACTAAAAAAATGGCAGAGAAGTAATTGATAATAGAGTATATTGTGCTAAAAATACAAAAACTATTAATTGTTAACACGGATCTTTTAAAAAAATCCATCTATACATAGTTGTTTTAACATATATACAAGTGCACATAAAATGCAAAACGGTTATAATTTTTACTACATTATTACCGTATACACTCTTTATGGGACGGGCCTCATCGTTTGACAAAACACTAATAATCTCAATTTTCTTGTGCAAATGTATTTCTAACAGTGATTTACAGTTACCTATATAAATTCTCTCCCCCCCAAATACAATAGGCTCGAAATGTGTCTTTAAGGACATTTTCCTAGCATTTCCCATCGCCACTTGCTCATTGAAAAAGCATGGGAATCTTGTTTATTTACTGACTGCATGCTCCATGACCGATCAACTCAGATATATAAACTGAGGCCCGCTTGTTGTTTTTTCTTTGTGTTACATTGCTATATTAGATATTGTCTTGGGTAAGAAAAGCTAAACACAACTTTATAATTTAGAAAAGCATAGTCATAATTTAACTAGTTTAAATACAAAACTTGTCTGATATTTCTTTATTGTTTGAAATAAATGAACAACTTTCTGTTGTGTGTTTATATTTTACTGCACACAAAAAGGCTTTATTGGGTGGGCCTCATAATCTGTATCACAATTTTTCATGACATTGCATGGCTAACAGTGATTTACAGTTACCTATATAAATCCCCCCTCCTCATCCCCAAATACTTCAAAGCCACAGCTAGGGATATCATTATTTCACAACCATATTCTTTAAAACTTACTTTCATAGCACTGCTTCTGTACCGGCTCCACTACTTCTGTACCGATACATGTTTGACCGATTTTTGTTTACTATAATTCGGTGTAGAGATTGGTGTCCTTGGCAGTATTAAATGCTGTCCCTGAACTTATAGGGAGGAGAGGCAGTATGATTTTAGATTTAAACATGAATTGAATTGAATGTTGTTTAAAGGCTCATCAACACATTATAGGTTATTTAGAGCCGCACCAGAGAGAGTAGGATACATAGGAATCCGGGAACCTGCCCTACTCTTATTATCGAATAGATTCCTATGGTTCTTTGACGTGCTCGGAGGATAGACCGATACACGGGACCGCCCGGTTTATCGTCCCCATCCGACGGTCGGGGCTAAGGGAAAGTGTCTTGCCCAAGAACACACCGACGGAACTCAGTGGCACCACGGAGGATTGAACCCGGGGCCTCCGGTTACAAAATCGCCGCGCAACCGACTGCGCCACGCCAGCCCTCGGGAGATTTAAACATGAAGACTGATTTTGAACAATTCTGTCTTTTCAAAATTACTGTCGATTCGCACAGTAAAACGATCTTCAAAGTACTACTACGTCGATAGTCAGGAATTCCCTGTACACGATAAGGCATTAAACATGGGTTTAACTATGATTTTATATTTTTCATTAAAGGATTTGTATAAGAAAAGCACTCGATTATAAATGACCTCACAGCGCATTTTATGGGAGCACTAATTCTGTACCGGATGCTCCACTCATGGTACAGACAGCACTCCCATGAGTTTGTTTAGCATGTGCGTGTGATAATTAAGGACTATTGGTCCGCCATCTTTATAAAAAAAATTGTAGTTCCTATAATAGAAAGTAATCCCTTCTTTTTTGATGGAAATGGGCATTATGAGAAAACTGCCCATTTCTATTCGATTTTGTTGTATGTACACTCAAGTGATATGAAAACGCAACACGGGAATTTCCGCTATATATTGTATATACTGCACACTTAATTGCACATAATATTTCAAAGAAATCCCAAGATGTTTTTTTAAAAAAAAGTTGCAGTTAACTAGAGAAAGGACACAACTGTGATGTTGTAGACGTTTTAATCACACTACACTTTGTAACAAGAACTTCATCAATGTTGAAGTTGCTCTTCGAAAAATTGAGCTAGTTCAGTACTGTATTTAACGTAAATAGTTCGCAAAATTTGGCATTCTATGTTTGGTCACATGCTTGAGCCAAACGCGTACTCTGTGAATAATGAAACATTGCAGGAATACTATTTGCTGTATTAATTGTTGTTTTAGTATTTTTTTCCAAAAGGAAAGGTCTTACGTAGCCATGTACCATTCGATTAAAAGCAGCATATTGTACATACAATACACTCAAGAGATATGAAAACGCAACACGGGAATATCCGCTATATATTGTATATACTGCACACTTAATTGCACATAATATTCCAAAGAAATCCCAAGATGTTTTTTTTTAAAAAAAGTTGCAGTTAACTAGAGAAAGGACACAACTGTGATGTTGTAGACGTTTTAATCACACTACACTTTGTAACAAGAACTTCATCAATGTTGAAGTTGCTCTTCGAAAAATTGAGCTAGTTCAGTACTATATGTAACGTAAATAGTTTGCAAAATTTTGCATCCTAAGTTTGCTCACATAATTGAGCCAAACGCGTACTCTGTGAATAATGAAACATTGCAGGAATACTATTTGCTGTATTATTTGTTGTGTTAGTATTTTTTCCAAAAGGAAAGGTCTTACGTAGCCATGTACCATTCGATTAAAAGCAGCATATTGTACATACAATATATAGCGGAAATTCCCGTGTTGCGTTTTCATATCACTTGAGTGTATATAGCGGAAATTCCCGTGTTGCGTTTTCATATCACTTGAGTGTATAAAAAGCGTATTGATAGGTTTGCTGAACATTTTTCGAATCTATGCATACACTTTGTGAGCAACTGTCAATGAAAACAGCTGTTCCATTGACCTTTTTTAATAAACAAACACGAACTTTCTTACATGTCTTGTGACTCCTCTTTTTCTGGTGATTTTTCAAGTGAAACATTTGTTTTCTGTATAAAAATCACACTGCTGCACAATGCATTATCCATATTTGAGTTGAAATTGCAGCAAATCATTAATATGTGACATTTTAACATTGGTGTCAATTGGGAAAATTATTGGTGGTTTCATACAATAAGTACTTTTGAAGTTAAGCTCCGGACAAAAAGTACAAGCAAGCCATTACAAGGTACCATAACTCTAATTTGAATGAATACAGATTTACTGTTCTTGCACTCTGCTCTTCCTCTCATTGCCCTCTATCATTGTGTGAAGTTTCATTGCAATCCAGTAGTTTTGAAGTTATGCTTCGGACGAAAGTAGGACAGACGGAAGGACGGACGGAAGGACGTACAAAGCGGCGACTATTTGCTCCCCCAAAAATTGTCGGGGAGCATAAAAAAGGATCGAAAATTGAAAGGGTAGGGTCAAGTGAGGTCTTAAACCAAATACATATTTTAGGCATGAACAATATCAACCATATAGAACATGACAGTAATTCAACAGTATTGATGTGATCATAATATCCGAAATAATTATAGTTATATGGCAGAACTTGTGATCTTTATATTCGATAAATTTGATTTTGGTTTTTATGTGAAATAAATTGGTCCATATAATAGTCCATTTATCCAGGAGAGCAGACGAGATATCATTTCTAAATAAAGTAAACCATGTTATCATCCAAATTTCAAAACACACCATTGTAAAAAAAAAATATATATATTCTTTCAAGGACGGTTTCAAAATAATCTCAATGCTATAGTATGGTGGCATTGGCGGACTTTTTCTGTCAAAATATAATAACCGGCAACTATATGTGTGGATGTTTCAAACAATTGAATGACTATTTTGTATAGAGATATTGCAAAACAAAAGAATTTGATTATTAGGCACGTCTATATTCGAACAGAAACGGTGCAACCAAGTAACAATACTTAAATCCGATCAAATGAACTGTTCATCCGAATATTTCACCATACCACATGTTTCAATGAACAATGTAAGTGCACTCTTTTCACGTGCATCATGTGTGGATTGAAGGCAAATGGCATATAAATGGCATATAAAGGACATTTTAGTTTTTTAACAATGCTGTACTTTTTGAAATGATGTCTCTTTCGCCCTCGTTGGATAAATGGACTATTCTATGGACACATTTATTTCATATAAAAACGAAACAACTTTGAGTAATATTGCATCAGACTGTTTGGATATAAAGGGTACAGTTTCTGTATACGTTATTCTTTCTGATATTATTTTCCCATCGATAGTTTTGAATTACTATCATGTACTATATATATGGTTGACATAGCTTATGCCTAAAATATGCATTTATTTTGAAATTTCACTTGACCATATCTCATCCATTTTGGATCTTTTATTTAAAGACGCTCTACCTATATCTTTTTGTCCACCAATTGATATAAACTTTACTTAATTGTAAAGAGGACTATGAAAAAGGTAAACGGCAATAATTTCACCCCATGTAATATGCGTTTTGCTGGGGAAAAACAGGATAAAAAAAGATCGGATTTTTGAAATTGTATTCGTAATTGTTTTAGACAAGCCGATTACGGAGATTTTCCGATCTTATTCGTTTACAATCGGAACTGCCTCGTCGGATTAGCGACGAGTTCCGATCGATTCGTTTACTATCGGAACTGCCCCGAGTAGTTTGTTTTCGTTCAACTGAATGGCATTGCCCATGTCCGATAAAATCGTACACATCAATCGTAAAAACTCGTAGTTCTCCGGCAGGAATAAACGGCTGGGCAGCATTTTATTCAAGATATTGTTTTTATCATAATTAATAATTTACAGAACTGGAATACGAACCTTGTTGCTTCTTAGAATACTCATAAAATAGCTTTGCATACATATAAATGCAGTAATATTGAGTATTTAATATTTTACATTAAAAATCGCGTAGATATAGGTAGTGCCTCTTTTAAGATGACGGACCAATAGTCCGTAATATACAAGTTCCAAACTAGTCGACTCCATACTGTAAAAATATAAACTAATCAAATTACAAATTGAATCAGTGTTGTTTTGATCATTTACGTTTACGTGTTTTTCAAATTATACTTTACACAATTTCTGATAAATAAAATCACAATATTCTTGTATAAATTTCGGAAATATCAAGCTCATTAAAATATAGAAAATAAAAATCAATTTCAGCAAAGTTATGGAGGTGTGTTGGGCCTCATGTTTCACAGAATGTATTATTCACAAAAATATGGTCATTCTTCACACATACACATGTGAAGAATATGGTCGCATTCTTCACATTTTGAAAATGTGACAAATGCGTTCGTTTTTTGTTTTTTTTGGCGATGTTTAATAAAAACGCATTTTTCAAACATTTGTAAAGAAAGTTTTAGACCGTTGGTTTGTAATCACTTTCCCATCACAACCATGCGTTTGAGCCCCGCTGTGGTCAAAACGTTTCACGTTTGGAGACTGTCTGGGTTGTAGGACTACCTTGGTCTAAATGCTCAATCTGTACATGTCTTTGTTATACACTGCAGGATTACTGGCACATATGAAAACAATACAAACACTTGTTCTTTCGACACATTATATTTCTCCCCTTTGCGCTCAAGGTCATAGTGTATCGTAGATTAGCAAAGTTTCTTATGTAATTTGCCTACCTAGGCCTATTGCTATCGTCCTCATTTTCAAAATGGCGACACCCCATTATTGTTGAGTCCCGTCTAGCGACAAGTTTGAGAGAGCGTTGTGCAGAACTAGTCTAGATCATCTTCGACGCTTGCTTGTTTTCAAGACAAACCTTTGTATTTATAATCAAGACTGTCGGATTATTTCTATGCTGGATTCCCGCAATACATACTCGTCATAAAGCAGCGTATTATACAAGACAACCAATCAGCAGCTGGCGTTGACTGACTGACTGTCTGAATATAATATAATCACATACATTTGACATACCGATATAACATTCCGCCGTGGTCTAGGGGTTAGTAGAGCTGACCTAAGTGCATGTTTTGATTTCAATGCACGATATCCAAGGTTAGATTCCCGGTGCCAGTGAAAAAATATATATTACTTTCCTTTTTTTTATTTAATAAATTAATAACTCAATACAATTAAAGTAGGTCGGTAGAAATTTGTTTTAAATCATTAATTTTCAATAATTGGGTAATTGTTCCTTAGTGGTTTTGTTCGTATTAAAGAACTTTCATATAAATGAACACAAATATATCTTATATTGCAATAAACAGTTTTGGGTGGGGAAGGTGTGTGTGTGGAGCTCACCATGTCGAACATTAAGTACTATTTGTAGCATGGTCGGTGACATTTCCTTTGATGAATGCAGAGCATTAAATCGTTTAATTTATGGTAACTAAAGGGGCGTGGCTACACCGTACTACAACTACCGGATATTGGAATTTAGAGTACGGTCACTATGACGTCACAGTGTTACTAAGTACACCATGCTACAAAAAAGATAGAGTCTGTCTCATCTCGTTGTTTATTTAAACATCTGTTTTGTAGCATGGTGTACTTAGTTACACTGTGACGTCATAGTGACCGTACTCTAAATTCCAATATCCGGTAGTTGTAGTACGGTATAGCCACGCCCCTTTAGTTACCCTAAATTAAACGAGTTAATGCTCTGCATTCATCAAAGGAAATGTCACCGACCATGCTACAACCTTGTATATGTTTCCGCGTTTCTCAAATTATTAGATTTACTTTTCTCTTTACGAGGGCTGACGTGACTCAGTGAATAGCGCGTTGGACTTGTAATTTTAATAGACATGTACGACATAATTAAACAAATACTGTACAGCACATTTTCTTGGTTGTTTGTTAAGTGATAAGCATAATCTCTAGATTGTTTTCATTAAATAACCTCCTTTATATTAAACCAATAGGATACCCTAATTATATAGGAACAATACAGTCTGTACTTGCTATGACAGTAATACCAAACGTATTATAATGACATTATGATACATTATGATTAAATGTGCACTACCATACCATAATTATTTGCTGCATTCTCCTTTTTGGTTCATTCATAATTTTGATAGAGCATCTTTAAAATCAAAATCTTGATTATTAATCATGTGGTCAGTATTGCCTGTGTGGATTACACCTTTCCCACTTGAAACAGCGGTAGAAGACGAAAAACCATCGGGGAAAATCCTAGGTCAATCATCACAGTGACCGTTGCCGGGCGGTGGTAGGGAACAAACCCGCGACCTCCGGATTCACAA
Organism: Cyrtodaria siliqua; assembly: GCA_037043455.1. Taxonomy (NCBI): domain Eukaryota; kingdom Metazoa; phylum Mollusca; class Bivalvia; order Adapedonta; family Hiatellidae; genus Cyrtodaria; species Cyrtodaria siliqua. The sequence goes on from JAWPHD010011654.1 coordinate 41,444, forward strand.
TCCAACGCGATACCAACTGCGCTACCGGGCCCGACAACATATGCCTTATTAAAGATAATAGATATTACGAAAATAGTGGTTAGGGTTTAATGCAATGTTAGCAAAACTATTCAAGTTCGGCCTTAAAGCTACACAGTCTCTATATCAATCGATGTCTTCTTTGTAGGCGTGTCTTATTTTAAACTTCATGTTCACCAGCTCATTTCATAATCGGGTATTTAAGCGAGCAAATATAGAGCAGGAAATATTTACTGTATAGACATCGACCATTGCACATCGTACCTAAACACAGATAACGGTAGTTTTTAAAGAAACAAGTTTGCCTCTTTTGGGCTCGAACACACGACCTTCTGATTTCAAGTCATGTGCTCTATCCACTGAACTATAGCGCTACTTGAGAAAATAGCATACTAACTATAATTTATTTTGAGGCAAAATAACTTAACATATTTGAACGCAACTACGTGTAAATTTACATTGCCTTGTGTAATACTGTATGTTATCAGTATGAAACTAATATTTCTCCTCAAAACAACTATATCTCAACTTATTATTAGCGCTTGATTAGTTTGTGTGTGCCCGCTAGTTATAACGTAATGCCTATTTAGTGTTAAAAACGCTACAGCATACTAATACATAGCCTTGGTCTTGTGGTTCAGCGTACATCCTTCAAAACTTAGAAGTGCACGGCTTTGGTTCAAATCCCGTTCCGGGCAACTTTTTTTTATCACATATATTCTGAAGTCGTATATTTATCGATGTTACCTGAACGGAGGCTAAATAAAAATGCGAAATTTCTGCCTTATATACCGACTTTTGGAGTGTTCGTCGATTTGAAACTACTCCACACGTTCACGAGTTATTACCAGTTAAACTAGGGACTGTGTAGCTTTAATTAACTATCAAATGTTAATACGAGACGATGTGTCACGTACACCATCCAGGTCTTTTGTTTAAAGTCCAGGGTCATAATCTGCTGTTGAAAATTGGAACTAGCTTGCAAAGGTCGAAGATTTGCACCTTATCCCGGTTACCGTCACCGTATTTTTTCTGTAGTCATTCTTTTCCCACCACTTCCTCAAGTAGGACATTTCGACAGCCAGTCAGTAAGTCGGACTGACGGACCAACGGACAGACAGACAGACAGACAGAGACAGATAGACGAAAGGACGGACGGATGGACGGAAGGGCAGACAATATCTTTTCTGGTTAATTTTTATCACATTAAAGTTTACTTTTGGTACAATTTCCATAACTTCACGAAAATAGCCATTAATTGAAATTCATGTGAAAAATGCGTTTTTGCTACATTTTGTTATCTTTTTAGGGTATTTTACGTGAGTCGAAACATCCTTTTCATGGTACATGATAAATAGATGGTAAACGCAAATTTCGCAGTTCATGTGAAAAATGCGTTCGACTTCCGAGAAGAATGCGGTCGGAATGCGTTCTGTGAAAAATGAGGACCAACTGAAGTGTAAGAATTTAGTCATAATACAATGGTGGGTACAATGCTGAACATAATTGGACTTGTACCCAACAAAACGCCATATCGTAATACAAAAATGAAATTAAATAGGGTAACACATCATAATGATTAGGCGATATTAGGACAGCAAAGTAGTCTGTAGTTCTAAGACGTTATAAGACGTCTTATTCCCTGAACTATGGAGAACGCGAATGCAAAATGAACAATAACCACAACATCCGCGCAGAGGAAACTTATGTTTAGGATAGCTCAGTATTTTTTCACCGAAACCTCTATCCGACTTAGTGTTTACCACAGGTGTATCGATAGTCTCGATATAGGTCATGATCTTATACAGTAAAATATTCATGAATAAATGGTGCATGTATTTTGAAAATTGGAGGTAACTGATTGGTTATGAAGTAGGGTAAACACTAAATCTAATACTGAAAGGAAAAAGAAATGCAGGGTGCGTATTTCCGCTATATATTGTATGTTTAATATGCTACTGCTAATCGAATGGTACAGGGCGACATTAGTCCTGTCCTTTTAGAAAGAAGGTTTAAACAGCACTGAACACACCAATGGTTACCCCTTTAAAGTTTCATTATCGTCAGAATGCGCATTTGGCTCAAGCAGGTGAGAAAACTTAGGCTTTAAATGTTGCAATCACTTAGCATTAAATACAGTACTGAAATGGCTCAATTTTTCAAAGAGGAACTTCAGCATTTATGAATTTCTTGTTACAACGTGTACTGTGATTAAAACGTCTACAACATCACAGTTGTGTCCTTTCTCTAACTAACTGCACTTTTTTTTTTATACAAAACATCTTGGGATTTCCTTGGAATATATATGGAATTAAGTGTGCAGTATATGCAATATATAGCGGAAATACGCACCCTGCGTTTCTTTTTCCTTTCAGTATATATGGCTAAGTAGCATAAAATCAGCCTATTTTGTATACAGAAGCATGTTTAAATGTTGTACTGCGCTGACCGGAAATACACAAGTATAACCTCCAAGAAAGATTATTAAATTAACTGGATAACCTTGAATAATTATGTATATTAGTTGATGATATTTGCAAGTGGGGAATGCATTTGAACTGAATTGTACACTGGTTCATGAATTGTGTTGTTGTTGTTGTTGTTGTTGTTTGTGTTTGAGGGTGTTTTTTGTTTTTTTTGTGTAAACTGTTTGTTGTTCTTTACAGTTTCTCTCATCTGTTTAAAATGTGTATCAGAACAAAGCAAAACAGCGGAAACATAGATAGTATAACATAGCAAAGTAAAGCCTTTATCAAAATTAAAATCACCTCTCTTGTCATAATTTTTTCTAAGTATTTCTCCATTTTCAATCGAGATACGCAAACTGAGAAAATATTCGACAATATTAGAAACACCATATCTTTCGTTGAGTTGAAGCTCTTTAGGATATATAGTATTAACCATAGTAGAAAAGAAATGGTTGCCAATGTTCAATATAGTATCCATATACCATGGTGTGTTATTAAAGGCTTCGATGGCCTCTGTCTGAGTTTCGATGGCCTCTGCCTGAGTATCTGGTGAAAGACTCCATATCTGTTTTATAGCAATACAAAAACAAACCTGCGACAACAGGTGCACAGTTCGTACCAACTGGGATACCAAACCTTTTTCTTTAAACAGTAGTTCCATTCCTGACTAGTACATAATAGGAATATACTAGTCTGACTAGTAGCCTACATAATAGGAATATACTAGTCTGACTCCACATAGTTAAGTGTAATTGTAATAAAGTGTTGTTAGTGAAAAAAAAAAACTACATATCTACTCGTTTGCTCTACTGGGAAATATTTCCCACTCTACTGGAACATTTCTCGGCCTTTTCCGTCAGTGGCGGAAATGCCAAATGACGTTCCGATTGTTTTACGGACGTCGTCGTCAGATTCCGCCACTAGGAAATAACGATTACGGAAATTAACGAAGAGTTCCGGTTCCACTTGTTTTGTTTGTATGACGTAACGTCGTCTTGGATGACGTAACGTCGTCTTGGCTTTCTCGTGCAAACTGGTGTAAAAAGGCGTGAATCATTAGAAATATTAATAAAACATCATTTTAAATTATGTAATATATAGTTTAATAACCAGTGTTTTTGAGATACTGAAAATATCTCCCGAGGTAGAGAAATGGCCCCGATATAAGGACGAGTGCGGAGCACGGAACGCTCGTCCTTATATCGGGGCCATTTGGAGCACTCGGTCTTATATCGGGGCCATTTCTCTACCTCGGGAGATATTTCCCGTATCTCAAAAACACTGGTAATTAAACTCTAATTAATTTACGAGTTACAGGCCAAACATGTAGATTTTTCTCAAGTAAAGGTTTTTTAAAATTAAAGCAATAAGCTTGTCCTTGATAAGGTGATAAGGTTGCATACACTTCTCAAAACTGCTAACTACACCGCTACGTTTTGGGTTATATATATCGATGGGTTGAATGTTTTTCAATAAAATAAAAAGGAAATACCAATTCAATCATTTTTACATCATTTCATTTTATTTTTTTCATGGGCAATGCTAGAACTAAACCACAATAAGCAATTACAAACGACCCATGTAAACACTAAAGTCACACTTTTCATTTCTTGTTCATAAAAGTGTGACTTTAGTGTTTACATGGGTCGTTTGTAATTGCTTATTGTGGTTTAGTTCTAGCATTGCCCATGAAAAAAATAAAATGAAATGATGTAAAAATGATTGAATTGGTATTTCCTTTTTATTTTATTGAAAAACATTCAACCCATCGATATATATAACCCAAAACGTGAGCGGTGTAGTTAGCAGTTTTGAGAAGTGTATAGTGTGGTAAAGTCATAAGGTACTTATAGATATAACTTGACGCTTATTGCACATTTGATGAAGAAGGTGAGGTTTTAATTGACCGAAATACATTAATCTCAGTTGTCATAAGCTTAAGCACATTTACCGTTTCAGTTGATCTTTAACGGCAGTAAGGAACAAGTTAAACGTTTAGAGAGGTTTGTGGTGATGCAGAAAGTAAACGGGCTTTATAATGATATTCGTGAATCCAGTACATAGTTGTAAGTTTGTTTTGCTTTGTGTCTACCCTCACATTGAAAACGGTGAACCGAATTATGTGCTTGGAAACAGCACCATCTTCAGCAGATTGAATTGAATTGAATTGGGTTTTAAGGCGCACCAAAACATGAAAAGGTTATATGGCGCCTAACAGGCATGAACATGCCAGGCTCATCTTCCATGTACATCGAGATAAAATATGGAAAATGGCCCTAGAACCTTCTCACCCTGAACTGCAGAGTTGCTGCAAATTCTATCGTAGAAACTCCATTTACGCTGGAGCCACGTTTATTGTTTTTCTGCCACTGCTCTTTTGATGCGAGCGAGATAGCACCTGAAACAATGCAGGGATCATGATGAAGAGCTTTAATGAACATGAACAAAAAATGATAAAATGAACATGAATTTGGGGGGATTCTACCCCTCTGCCTACCCCTCTTAAGGGATCTGCAGTTGCCCTATTCTTTGCCCGTGACCAAACGGGGTCCCCCGGGAACCACACGGGGCTTCAGCAGATTGAACTGGAGTAAATGCATCTGTGCTTCCGAGTGACGTAATGTAGGCGTCACACAGAAATTACATTATTAACTGCTTTATCAGTAGGAACAAAAAAATGTTTGTTATGACATTCATAGATTCCTGATTTAAAATTACGAAACAAAAATCTAGGTTTCGGAGGAAGCACAGAGGTATTTCTTTGTTGCATAAATACTAATAGGGATATTATGACTTTGAGAGAGGGCTGGCGTGGCGCAGTCGGTAACGCGGCGGATTTGTAACCGGAGGCCCTGGACTCAATCAAGACTCTTTCCCTTAGCCTCGTCCGTCGGATGGGGACGTAAACCGGGCAATAAGCACAGTGCCCGGATTCCTATGTATCCTTTCCCCCTCCCCACTCCCTCTGGGGCGGCTCTAAATAACCTATACTGTGTTGATGAGCCGTTAAACAACATTCAATTAATGACCGAGAGAATTGCCTTTTTCCCAAGTAGAAAAGAAGTCCGCACGTTTTCTAAATATTAAGTAAAGTTATGATATTTTTTGTCGTAGTAGAGTTCGTAATATTGTTTTGTCAAAAAGTTAACAATTTTTTTTTTATTATATGAGATTACGGACCTGTAACTTTGCAACGCAGTGCATGTTTAGTGGATAACCCATTTACAGTTTCTTACTATATTTTCCTCTTTGATTGTATCGGTGTTTGCCTTAAAAAGGTGTTCGAAGCAATACATCAGTCATTTGGTTTGTTACTAATATGTGGGGTCAATCAGATATATAGGGGGACTCGGCTATTGCCTCACCCCCTATAAATCTTACTGACCCACATATTTCTGTAGGAGGTCAGTAACAAACCCAATAAATAATAATATTCGTATATACATGATCACTATTGTGTTCTACCTGTATTGCCTATTAATGCTGCCCAGTGCGTTAGAGGAAATAGCCTTGACAGTTTGTTTTTAGGCTGACCTGTTTTATTGGGACGGCAATTAGTAAGTGGGGCTGGATGCAAAGTGGGTTTGGGTGCACCATAGAACCTTATGTTTGTGGTGCCACATAATTTGCTTCATTATTAGCTATTAATTACCCGTTGCGCAATACATAGTTATGAAATTACTTTTACAATTTTGAGATATCTCAATTGCAATTTTGAGATATCTTACATCAAATCGATTAGTTAAACGTGTAGGCCTATAGTATTATTTAGTATTGTTTTCGGTTGATTTCGTAATTCGGTATAAACAGTATTATTTTCAGTTGATTTGAGAGCGTAATTCGGTATATTAAATAGTATTATTTTCGGTTGATTTGAGAGCGTAATTCGGTATAAACAGTATTATTTTCAGTTGATTTGAGAGCGTAATTCGGTATATTAAATAGTATTATTTTCGGTTGATTTGAGAGCGTAATTCGGTTTATTAAATAGTATTATTTTCGGTTGATTTGAGAGCGTAATTCGGTATAAACAGTATTATTTTCTGTTGATTTGAGAGCGTAATTAGTATTATTTTCGGTTGATTTGAGAGCGTAATTCGGTATAAACAGTATTATTTTCGGTTGATTTCAGAGCGAAATTTTGTATAGTGGCGTTATGGCATGTGTACAACATATCTTGTTATTAGAGCACTACACCATATGTGATCTTCCCAAAATATCAGTCTGCATTTGTGCAGAGTATTGCGTAGGCGAGCAACAGGTGCTATTGTCCAAACATTTATAAAAATCAGTCCACGTAAGCATATCAAATACCAGTACAAAACGTGCATACTTTAAAGTTCAGTTACTTTACCCACGGCTTCTACATGTAAAAACTCGTAAAGTTGCATTAGCCGTAATTATTAGCTTTATTTAGAACACAAAAAATTACGTTGACAAACATTATACACTACCATCATTGAATACTTCCTAAATAGTTGATTGTTTGTTTGTTTTGTATGATGTTTTACATAATTTTCAACACATGTCAGGTTATATATGACGGTCGATTTTTTTGTGATGGAGGCAGACCACCGACTTTTTCTGGGTAGCAGTACTGTACACCTCCCGCCATCCGTAAGAATCGACACTTCCTCACTTACAAGTCGATCTCACAGTGGGATTCGAACCCGCAGCGGTGAGAGGCGAGAAGGTTTACAACGCAACGTCGTTAACCATTCGGCCACGATGTCGCTATTTCCTAAATAGAAACAAGATGTTTTGACGGAATTCAGTATCGGTACAAAATAAAAAATAGGACTTCGTGAGATTGAACTCAAATCCCACACTAAAATTACCTTTGCGAGTTAGGCGAACACGCTTTCGATTGAGCTACACGGAACAGTTACGTGATGTAAGACATACTGTAATCAAACGTAATGCTCTAATTGATATTACGTGAGCAACGAAATGTAAATAGTGCGGTCCCATCGATGTTTACAAACAATAAAAAATATTGATTGTTTTATAATTAACGAATTTATTTAACATACTTATTTGGGTCTATGCTCATGTTTCCATATATACATTTCACTGATTTAAAATCAGACAGTTATTTGCTTATGCTCATTATATATGATTTACTCGCGGACATTGACCCTTTAATGTGAAAATAATCCTGAGAACATCATATATGATACAACAACAACAAGAACGACTTAAATAATTCGATCAAAATACATGTATCATACGCAGCACGTGTTTTACACTAGTTTTGCATTCATGCTCTTGGCTCTTGTCACTCATGATATGGCAAACTCACACGTTTCTGCTTCAGACACATCGTAATATCAACGGCTTTTATAACTTAATATGAACAGATCACTACGCTTTGTCATAATGTTATATTAAATCTCTTCTATAACTATAAATATGAATTGACTATAACACTTCGTGTAACAATTAACAAGTCATCATACAAGAGCATGTGTTGTTAAATTAGTATTACCCTCATTTTATTCTCCCTGAATATTCCTTCACGCTAGTTAGTTTGCGGGGCGTTTGTTTCTGCTAAAGGATTTACTGACTTTCAGAAGCAATTTAAGTAATACAAAAAAAGTTATATGTCACTGAAACGGACACTTTTAATGGTAAATAAAAATACCTAAATTTTCAAAATCGTTTGAGAAATTTAAAAAAATCGCTTGAGACTTTGGTTTTCAATGCTCAATTTTGAGGCTCTTTCAATGCAAAATTCTGCTTCATTAAAATTTAGAGAGAAAAATATGTTTTCAGAGTTTAAAGATGTATGGCCACATTTTTTGTTGTATTATCAATTAACAAATGTAACTCTTATACATCATATGAACATTTCTTGATAGTCCCGGAGAGCAACATACATTTTAAACAAACCGCTACTAAGTTGTCTGTAAAAATAAGTATTATGTGCATGACGTAGATACTACTTTTACCACTGCGTGACTGCACGGGGAAATAAGGTAAATCTGAATTGTGTATATGCACAACTATTGCCAGATAATTGATGAATACATTTACCTGTGGATTAAATTACCTCTTCAAAGTTGTCTACGTCATCAAATAAAATCTTATTCTCGCTTTTCACAGATATTGCAATGTGTGAATTGTAAATATCTTTTGTTGTGTATTGATTTCTATTTAAATCAACATAAACATGTTCATAAAACAAAACATGGCCGTAGAACTTTAAACAACATGAGTGCCTGTTTAATATTGAACTTATTAAACGAGTTGGATACAATTATATGATGCGAGGCTGTGCCGAGACTCATGTCAGTTTTATCCAACAATTTTAATAAATGCAATATAAAATAGGCACGAATGTTAGATTCTATTTATCAAATAACTACAAAACATCTTATTGTAGCTGGCTTTATATAACTTCGTCGTATATTGACTCGGCATTCTCCGTATAAAAATAAGTATAAAAGTCGAACAGGAAATGCAGCTTTCACAGAACACAGTACACCCCCAAAACACGCAAAACGACACACATGAATGGCAATGTTAATAAGGAATAAAGGCATATGACAAACACGGTTGACAATAGGGCTACCGCCTTGGAACGGTCAGTGGCAAAGAAGGCCACTGGGGTTTTATACCAGGTTCTAGGGTGCATCAAACCTCACACTTGCCCTACTGTCATCCCAATAAAGCGGGACATTGTAAATAAAGAAACCCCCGCCATGAACTATTCTCTAACCAACAACGCAGCTTTAATAGGCAATATAGGTAAAGCACAAAGATGCGCCTGTATCTATAAATACTAAAAAAAACCAATAGCCTAGAAAGCCACGAAGAAGGTACTCAATGGAAGCCAGAGCAACAAGAGAATAAACCATTGAGGGCACGACAAGACAAGATTGCAGACAAACATCAAACGTCACCGTTCTTTTGGGCTTTAGATAGATCGACAGCCTGTCCGGTCATCGCACAATTAAAGAGGAGAGCAAGTCACTTCATCCCACAATCTCTAAAGGAAAACAAGAACTACTGTTATCACTGAAGGTGATTATTTACCTCATCGACAACCAGGCAATAACTGCATGATATTACCGAACCAGACCAAAATTGTATTGCGCACACCAACATATGCTGTCAATCATGTATACCAAATTTCAAACCAATATCTTGAAAACTATTGCAGTAATTTGCTCCGCAACATGGCTTGAGCATAACAAAGAAGAAGAATATTTTATTCATAAATCAATAGGCCATAGGCCCGTGAGATACTGCAAATGCATATATACATAGAACATATGACATAGCAATAAACATATTTACAGAAGTATTTACAGAACAGAACAGAACAGAACAGAACATATTCTTTATTTATGACTTAAACAAATGTTTCTCGTCATATAAATACATATTACATTTGTTAATATGTGACAGGTCAATGCAATTTTTACATTAAACAATGAAAAAGTACAAACACACAACCATGCATACTATACACTCATACAACTCACCCATTCACTCTGACACCCGAAATGTCTCACACATTCACTCTGGATCACGTATTTATGTTATAAGGATTAAACTATTCCTATTACATAGTTTCATGTAAACTTTTAAGTTTTAATAGTTTACATGTCATGTCCCATGAGGATGAACATACATTTTTTACTCATTATACATTGCAGTATTGCGAATAATAAATGCTTCCCTAACAAACCTAGATAATCTAAAAAGCTCATGCTGGCTTGAAGATTGCATCAGCTGAATAAATTTAAAAACACTTGGATGTCTGTAATAATATTGTTTAACATATAATTTACGTAATTGTTCGTACAAAGGACAAATTAAAATAAAATGATATTCATCTTCTAAGTCTGTACTATTACACAATGTACAATATCTCTGATTTCTATCAGTTCTATTTTGTGAATATCTGCCAGTTTCAATTCTAAGTCTGTGGGAGGATAATCTTATCCTCGATATGGCAGTTCTTAATTTCAACGGCAATATATCTAAATACACTTCATATGAGAATGAGGTTTTAAAATGTCTATACAAGCATAAAACTCGATTATTTTCAACATCAGTGTTCCATTTTTGAACAAAACAATCTATTAAATTTTGTTTAATCAACAAATGAAAAGATTTCATATCAATACAAGTTGGGTCATTCCAAACATAATTATAGCCACAGTCTGTTATAATGGTTTTAACATTGCTGGCCCAATTCTTCATTCCTCTTTCACAATCTCTCACAGCGTCTTTATAAAAAGTTGATATTAAAATGTTTTTTGAATCGACCACCTTACTCCAATACTTTATTATTTTTACATACCTTAAAATATACAATGGGTATCTACCTAGTTCTCCATAAATACCGGAATTACTAGTAGACGTTTTAACCCTTAACAAGTATTTACAAAATTTCAAATGTATTCTTTCGATCTCCTTTGACTTTGTAAAACCCCAAATTTCTGCTCCATAGCTTAATATAGAACCAACGAACGCATCAAATAATTGGCAAAACGTTTTTGGTTTAAAATTGTATTTTTTTACATGTGCAATTAATATATTTAAAGCTTTTAATCCTTTACCTGCTAAGGTCTCTTGATTTAAATTGTATGAACCCGTATAATTAAAAACAGATCCGAGGTAGTTAAAATCGTTAACAACTTCTAAATTATTTCCATTATAAACCCATGTCTCATTAACTAAAAGATTACCCCTTTTTCTAAAAACCATAACTTTTGTCTTTTCAACGTTAACCTCTAATCCCCTATTTACATGAACATTATTCTGTTATAAAGGTAATATTATATTATTTTTATTCCAAATTAATACAAATAACGGAGAAGGTGATATAAATATTGTGATGTTACAAAGTATTTCAAAACATTTCGAACATAATTAGTATAACAATCCCAAAGTGGTAATGCCCCACACATGCAGCAGGATTGGTGATTTGGTCAGTCCATGGGTAATTAATGGCAGTAAACAGTATTTATGTTAGCTATATTTGCAAACTAATGACACCATTCAAACAAATGTTTAATATAAAAATAAACTGTAGTTATAACATTTTAAAGTTGAAAATGTAATTACCTGCATATTTACAATTATATACGTCTTAAAAACATGCATATAAGACAAAGTTATATTAATTGGATGTCAAATATGGATTAAGAAGATTTTCAATATATGGTCAAATAATCTGTTTCTTTACTTCAAAACACTTGAAGATATTTCTGATGACATTTTCATTTTCGCTTCTAATATAGCTGTTTTAGTTTAATCATACTTGATCTTGTCCAGAAATACCTTTTTATGTGATTTTACGTAGGTCTCTAAATAAAGAACATTCTAAAATAAAATGATACTCATATTCAGGCTTATTACACGTAATACATTTTCTTTCGTCAATGGGATACTATGTGGTATGTGCCATCTACCTGATTCAATTTTTAGACTATGCGATGAAACAATTAACCTAGTCATTGCAATTCTAAATTTTAGAATATTTACACATTGAAGAAAGAACTGGTAGTTAAATGATACTATTTCTCTGAAAAATAACGCTCTGGATAAATTTTCTACACGTTCATGCCAAAGCTGAAAATCATTATCATAAAGGCGTTGCTTAAAAATATAGAGTAAAGTTTTAACATTACCTACACCTTGAGCGAGCCATACATATTGAAAACCCATGGATGACAACAGCTTATGGGCGAGAGTGACCCATGACACTTTATTTGGGTATTGTTCACTATCACACATTAACATGTTATATATACATTTACAATACTTAGTATCATTACTTTGTAAAATTTTAAAGCACTATTTTATTATTCTATAATATCTAATGTTGTCAAACTAAATCTTCCCAGGACACCGTACACAAACTCATTTTGCGTAGAACGTTTAATTCGTAAAATACGTTTACAATATGTTCAATATTCTGAGACTTATAAAGTGACTTCAGTTAAGTCCAAGGGCAATAACTGCAAGCCATAAACTAGGCTGCACAAATTTGTGTCACGCACACCTCCACTTTATGTCGATCATGTATACCCAGGGGCGTACCTGGGCATACGCACTGACGCACATGCGTACAGGCTATTAAAGAAGAAATAAAAAAGGCGAAAAATGCGAAAAATGCAATAAAAACTGAAGGTATAGGGGGTTAGGCACATTTGTGAATCCAAAACTCGATGGTGCTTATACTTAAATTAGTCCCAGGAACGCCCCTGAATTATCATATCGACAACTGTTGAAGTAGTCGTTAGTTTAAAACCAATATCGACAATTGTTGAAGTAGTTCGCTCATACTAAATACAGTGTTTTGACACATCTACACTTGACCATGTATATCAAGTTCAAATCGATATCTTTAGAAATATAGAAGTAGTTCGCTCCACAGAATTGCTACAACAGATATACCGACAAACTGATCGACCGACCGACCGACCGACCGACTGACCAACCGACGCCCGCCATGGTGACTCCAGTATACCTCCTCCCAAACTTCGACTGTGGATGTATAAAAGCAACTGTTTCTGCGTTTTGTTCTAGGAAAGGTCAGTTTACTCGAATTCAACAATTACATTTCTAGAGTCTTATTTAATTGTAATTGGACGGATATTTAATATGATTTCACTACCTAGATTAATTTACTTCATTCCAATCTTCACCAAACTGACACAGAAATAAATAGCTGTTTTCTTTAGCAATTTGTTCACGTCCATTCGATTTGTACTTAATAGTTTATAATTTATTTAAGATATACTGAAAGGAAAAAGAAACGCAGGGTGCGTATTTCCGCTATATATTGTATGTTTAATATGCTACTGCTAATCGAATGGTACAGGGCGACATTAGGCCTGTCCTTTTAGAAAGAAGGTTTAAACAGCACTGAACACACCAATGGTTACCCCTTTAAAGTTTCATTATCGTCAGAATGCGCATTTGGCTCAAGCAGGTGAGCAAACTTAGGCTTTAAATGTTGCAATCACTTAACATTAAATACAGTACTGAACTGGCTCAATTTTTCAAAGAGGAACTTCAGCATTTATAAATTTCTTGTTACAACTTGTACTGTGATTAAAACGTCTACAACATCACAGTTGTGTCCTTTCTCTAACTGCACTTTTTTTTTTTACAAAACATCTTGGGATTTCCTTGGAATATATATGGAATTAAGTGTGCAGTATATGCAATATATAGCGGAAATACGCACCCTGCGTTTCTTTTTCCTTTCAGTATATTACATATAGGTTGTAACTGCTAGCACAATAGTAGGTGGACTCGCAGTATGCCATGTGGGAAATACCCCAGGAAAAAAACGCCACATGGCATAGTGCGTATCTAATTTAACAAACAACATTTATGAACAAAATAAATCTGGATAAATCAAACAAAACAATTAAATTACCAAGAAAAAACTTTTTATTCATTCTACTATTGCAAGTTCTGCAATTTAACATAGTTTTGAATAAGTTATCAGATTACCACATAGAAAAGAAATTTCGAAGATTTTGACTGTTTATGTTTTATTACACGAAATAATGGACCATGTGAACTTATATATATATACTTTTATCAAAATTGTTTTAATTTGATTAGTTATTTTTTTCTTACCATCAACTCAATATTAACAAAGCACAGTCTGCTGCACTTTGCCATATGAAGAAGTACACATGAAGCACTGCGTTACACCTTGCGACGCAGTATGCCATACTGCAGCAGTAAGCCATATAATCTGCTACAGTGAGGCATATAAATGGCATACTGCAGCACTATGGCATACTGCGTTGTCACAAAGCATAGTGGCGAACTGTAAATGGGTCCACCAACAAGCATGCAGTAACGGAACTACCTCGTCGATATCGGTAAAACAGTAGTTTGAACGGTTACGGAAATCGACGACACACTTCCGATGCATGCCGAGATTAACGGAAAAGATATTCGGCCCTCATTTGCATAGATATATCACTAGTTGATTATCGAAAATATTGAATGGTGTAATGCCACTCCCACACCGTAAGTTATGTGATAAATAGAGTTTTATAACCAGTGTTTTTGAGATACGGGAAATATCTCCAGAGGAAGAGAAATGGCCCCGATATAAGAACTCGTTCTCGATAAGAACGAGTGCGGAGAACGAGTTCTTATATCGGGGTCATTTCTCTACCGAGGGAGATATTTTCAGTGTTTCAAAAACACTGGTTATTAAACTATATATTACATAATTTAAAATGATATTTTATTACTATTTCTAATGATTCACGGCTTTTTACACCAGTTTGCACGAGAACGCCAAGACGACGTTAAGTCGACGTTACGTCATACAAACAAAACAAGTGGAATCGGCACTCTTCGTTAATTTCCGTAATAGTTATTCCCTAGTGGCGGAATATGACGACGACGTTCGTAAAACAAACGGAACGTCATTTGGCGTTCCCGCCACTGGCGGAAAAAGCCGAGCAATGTTCCGTACTGGGAAATATCTCCCATCTCCCACTGGGAGATATTTGGGAGATATTTGGAAATATCTCCCACTGGGAGATATTTCCCAGTAGAGCAAACGAGTAGATATAGCTTTTCTATTCCCAGAATTTCCTATACAAATCACAGACACATATGTAATATTATTAGTTATTAGGATTCTTGACAGGGGACATGGGCTCACATTCCCTGCCTGGAAATTATATTCACCCGAGCCGTTAGGCGAGGGGGACTATATATTTCCAGGCAGGGAATGTGAGCCCATGTCTCCTGTCAATAATCATAATAACGAATTTGTCATACTTCAAAGTTGTAACCATTTGTTTAAGAAGAAAAACAGCCAAAAACACGATTTCATTTTTATTGCGCCAATTTCCCCGTAAGGTGCCTCTAACTAGACGTTGTTTACTTTCGTGACGTCATCGTTCTAAGGTCGTTAAATTTGGCGGATTTTTTAATAAAATAAACGTATTTTGTCACTATGTTAATGTTTTATTATCTGTAAAATTGCCAAAAAATACACTTACGATTATTTCAGACTTTTACACACAATGGAAAGCGCAAAAAAAGCGAAAGGAAGGAAACAATCGGCGGTTTCCAAAACGAATCGGCAACGTTATCGTCGCCATTTTGTTTTTGTGTTTTCGAGTAATGGGGTACCTAAGGGGAATTCGTCCCATGTTCACGTCGCTAGACGTAGACATGATGATCTCATGTCTACGGCGCATTGACCAATGAAATCCTGAGAATTTTCTTTGCAGTACGACAAAACACATTAGTATGAGTGAACATAAACATGTACATTGTATAACTCATTACGTATATGAGCGTGTTGTATTATACTTATCAATTGCCCACTAAACCCACAGTTCTATACATATCTCAATTTGTGTTCCACATAGCATTTGTCTGCATCTTAAGCCTTTCACCACCTGTAGGCTCTTCACATCGGAAATGTTCATTGTTTACTTGCCCAAGACTACTTCTAAGTTCACTTTAGCAGTATTAAAGGGGTTGATGCACTATTATCAAACAAGTTGTATTTTAAAGATCTCTGAAAAACTTGGGGAAAAAATGAAAGAATTATCAAAATGCCATGAAAAATAAAGGAGATATGATCCATTGAAAAGTTGCAAAGAAACATAAATGGAGGCCGCCATCTTGGAACGATGACGTCATCGCGCCTTTTTTTTACCATATATGGCATATTGACAAAATGTCTTTTAACGCAAAGAAAATCACTGCAAATTAAAAATAACCGTACAATTTAAACATTTTACATCTGTATATTTGTTTTTATTCAATTTGCAGTGATTTACTTTGCTTTGAAATGCATTTTGTCAATATGCCATATATGGTAAAATGGCGCGATGACGTCATCGTTCAAAGATGGCCGCCTCCATTTATGTTCTTTGCAAATTTTCAATAGGTCATATCTCCTTTTTTTTTATTGCATTTTTATCATTCTTTCAGCAGCTCAATTTGTTCAGAGCCCTATTAAATTAGTAGTGTTTGAAAATAGTGCATCAACCCCTTTAAATACACTTTCTTTATTCTACATTTTCTGCATTCAATTTAGCTTGCAGTATATTTCACTATTCACAATGTCAGATTATTAGTAGTTATTATGTTTCGAAAACTTACACTTTCCTTCTAAGATGCAATTTAGGGCCGAATCACTGCGTTTGTACTCAACGGATATGGTATAAATTTATATGGTGGCTGATTTGTGCCCGCTGTCGTGTTGGCGAGCTCTGAATATCGAGTTGTTGCGTAAAATTTGTCGTGCTGTCGTGTTGTCATGTCGTAAGATAAATAAGGTAATTTGTCGTGTTTTCGTGTTGTCGTGTCTTTGCCCCGCCAACACGCCATGGCACAAATCAGCCACCATACATAAAACATGATAAAACCCACATTTATGCATCGTATTGAAAGTGAAACTTTTACGTCATATGGATGTAATGTGGTAAATAGAATCTTATGTTCGCATTTGTGTATGTTTGACTTTTAATAAACTCGTTGTATAAAAAGATATGATACTCGACAGAGCCTCTTTATTAAAGTCAATAATACATAGTCATTATTCAATGATCCTCTACCCTCAACTTGCTTCATTCAAATTATTCCAATTTCCGACAAGCAAAACAGGAAGCCCGACTGGGTTTATGTTAGGCTTGAGTTGCTCACATGAGAAGTAAAAGAATGAACAACTTTAAAACATGTATTTGTTCTCCAAATTATAATTGAGTTTTAGTTTCAACTTTGTGGGCGAATTTGTTATTTTTTAAAAAATGAGCAAAAACAAAAAGTCATTGAACTCATTGAATAAAATACACACTGACTTGGTTAACACATCTTGTGAATAAACTCGAGTACTGCTAGAGATCCCGTATCACACGACGGCTCCATATGGGATGCCGTTTTACTTACTCTGTATGTCTTGGTAATCAGTGGGGTGGGGGTGACGGGCGTCGGTCGGTTTTATCAATATTTCAGTCATGTCACGATGGTGTCTATT
Organism: Cyrtodaria siliqua; assembly: GCA_037043455.1. Taxonomy (NCBI): domain Eukaryota; kingdom Metazoa; phylum Mollusca; class Bivalvia; order Adapedonta; family Hiatellidae; genus Cyrtodaria; species Cyrtodaria siliqua. The sequence goes on from JAWPHD010011654.1 coordinate 58,928, forward strand.
TGTAGTAGTGAGGAGGGTTGGCGTGGAGCAGTCGGTAGCGCGGCGGATTTGTAACCGGAGGCCCCGGGTTCAATCCTCCGTGGTGCCACTGAGTTCCGTCGGTGTGTTCTTGGGCAAGACACTTTCCCTTAGCCTCGTCCGTCGGATGGGGACGTAAACCGGGCGGTCCCGTGTATCGGTCTATCCACCGAGCACGTTAAAGAACCATAGGCATAGGAATCTATTCGATAATAAGAGTAGGGCAGGTTCCCGGATTCCTTTGTATCCTCCCCTCTCTCTGGGGCGGCTCTAAATAACCTATACTGTGTTGATGAGCCGTTAAACAACATTCGATTGTAGTAGTGAGCTTTATGAGCAACTTTATAGCGTTGTCACACTGGCATACAACGCCTTTGATACATGCCACGATATCCCATCCATCATTATACTGACACCGGGCCGACCAGTCATAGGACTGCTCTTTATATGCTTAACGTCAAGTAGTGTAGCTACTAGTGCCATTGTTATGAAATCTTTGGTATGATCCGGCAGGGAATTGAACCCATGACCTCGCGTATGCGAGGCTCCTGATAATCAAGACATACCGAATAAATAGTATGGATCCGTATTGTTATGTAGGGCCTTTGGTGTGTAAGCTAAGCCATGGTTTTGCATTCAACGCGTTCTTTAACTTGCGTGTTGAATTCTAGATATACTGTAGAAATACTGAACACATAGTAAAACGGTACCGTTTTACTATGTATTCAGTATTTCTTAATATCAAGAAATCGATTTTTTGTAAATATCAAAACAAAATATCTGGTTTCTTGAATTTCGTTTATTCATGTCAATGAATTTCATTTACTGATTAAAATTGTCAATGCAATGCTTCGTGTATATGCAGTTTAGTTAAACGTAGAAGTGTAAGACGTAGAAATTACTGTATGAACGTTCGGACGTATGTACGATGACAATCACAGTGTCTTACCTGAGATTAGCTCAGGTGAAATGTAAAAAATCCCCTATTTTCACCGTTTTTTCTGTATCATACAATAAGCTCATCAATTAGAACCCGTTTGTTTTCCATAGACATAGCAGCTTCAATGAAGTAGATATTTGACAAAAGAATTCCACAACTCTGCTTAAGTTTTTTTTTAAGTATCATCTCCTGCGCCACTATGGTTTATAAGCAAAACGCTTAGTTTTGGCAACCAGTATTTATCTGAGTAACAGTAAAAATGACACTATGTTCCAAATTCCTGCTGCGTTCCTCAAAACTATAGCAGTGTATTCGATAACGTTTTCAAACTTCTTGTTGTACCACCTTATTCCTGATCTGTTGTTTGAATCATTTAACTACAACATATACCAGCTGGTGAACGTTTAGTAGTATACACTTCTGCGTTGCATCGTTTCGATTGTTTGCAGTCAATACATTTGTCCACTGGTCGAATGTATCCACATTACATTGTGAAAGTAAAAAAATGCTTAATCCCCTCAATGTCTAAACAACACAATTTACATTCAATATCTAATCATACAAACACAGTCGTTATATGGTCGTTTGCTCCGACTCACGCAGGCTCCACCGCCTCTAGCACCGCATCCCGAATCGACACACCCAACCCACCCGCCATTCCGACAAAGGGCTTGGGCCAGTGTAATCAATAGCACTAGTAGAAGAAACGCTCGGAAAATACATCGAATTGAACGTAGCACATCCATGGTATAAAGGCACGGCCAATAATGTCTAGTTGGTCTGAAAAGCAAATATGTGAAATTTAATATTGTTGTAATCAGTGACAAACGAACATTAAACAGTCATTAACCCTTAACTCGTTACATATATATATATTTACATAACTGTCATAAATTTACATTGAACTATGAATAACGTAATTTTAGTATCACATAAAAAAAGTTATCGAGTGACGATATAACGATATAACTTTGCCGAAACTACTTTCTTAACATATTTGTTAAAAACACACTGGTTTAAAGTTAAAATATTTTTTAATTTCTTCTTTTACGTTAAGTTATATAATAAACAGTATAATTAACAACATAAATTTGATACTGAATTAATGTCACTCGAGGAAAAAAGTGATAATTTGGTTTTAAAAAATCGTTCTTCGAACTCGTTTTTTTAACCAAATTACCACTTTTTTTTCTCTCGTGACATAAATTCAGTATATAATTTATGCTGTTAATTATTCTCTCTATATATAATGGATTGCTCTTTCTTTGAAAATAGGACCATTTATTGACAAAAGGGTGTGTTTGGAAAATGATCAGCATCCGGACATTGTAAACCCTGATCAGCCTGCGAGTTACTCGCTTTACTCACAGTCAACAGAAAGGAAAAAATACGCAACATAATGCGAGCTTTATGAGATCAAATTTGCCCTTGCATCAATGCATGACAACACAATTACCATTCGAAAAGTGGTAAATAATTGTTTATTGGGTACATTTAAATACCAGATTTTTACAATTTTTATCTTCCCTTGGATTTATGCAAAACGATTACACATTTTGTATTGAATTTATCTGTCTGAAGCCCCTACAATTCGAGTGAAAATGAAAATTGGAATCCGACATTTTGTCAAGGAACGTTCAATTGAACTTACACTCTACCTAAAGGGACGTGTGATGTGTAAGTAATGTTTAGGGTCCTTGTGTCGATATCTGTAAAAGTAATAAAGTATATGTTTAAAGTGAAAGCATACGTGTGATACACCATGCATTTATTTCCTCATTTGCAGCCAAATGTATATTTATTAAATATCATTCACTAATGCAAATGTCATTACTGGCAATACCATAAACTGGTTATTCTCAGACGGTATGTGGAAATTATTGATTTTAGCACGTTGGGAAGATGTCAGGTGTTCGTTCTGGAACAATTGGACAAGTTGACATTAAATATATATGTATATACCTTATCAGTATATTAGTTTCATAAATATGCAAATGTCATTCGTAGTAGTAGTAGCATAACACGTGGTGCATCTATTGTGCAATTGACGTGTTTGTTATTTGACAAACGTTCAATGTGTGACTTCTTTGGTATATACAAGTACATTGTATATACAAAGGAATATGTCACCGAACCAGGGTCCCATGTTTGTATGAAGAGATCATAGGAAAATCACTGGAGAAAATATGTTCTTGCATACCGGATAAGGTGATCCGTGTTTTGCATGGAAGCTGGAAAGCCCGATCTTACACATGGTGGGAGATAAAACTCACCCAATGATATAAACCATGACAGTTGCATGATGTCATTGTATTAGTAGTTGGCGATGTGTGGCACCGCTAAAGACCACAACTCCGCTAAAGACCCAAACTGCGCTAAAGACCACAACTCCGCTAAAGACCCCAACTCCGCTAAAGACCACAACTCCGCTAAAGACCCCAACTCCGCTAAAGACCACAACTCCGCTAAAGTACACATAAATTTCCGCTGAAATCCACAACTCCGTTATAGTCCACACACATTTCCGCTAAAGTCCGCAAAAAAACGAACGCTAAAGTCCAAACAATTTTCCGCTTAAGTCCACACAAATTATTGTCGCTAAAGACCACAAACGTTGTCACTAAAGTCCACAACACTATTTCAGCGAAAAATACGATTTTGAATTAATTGTTTTCTCATTTGTGTGAGATGTTTCAGCATTTTTTCATTAATTGATGCGAAACATGCAGTTTACATGTATAAATAATGCACATGTAGTTTACATGTATAAATAATGCCAAATAAAATATATAGTGGTTTATCATTAGATGAATTTTCTTAAAGTTTGCTGCTTTTTGCTGATGATATGGTGTTAATAGGTAATACTCCGCAAGTTCTGAAAATGAGCTTAAATCGTCTATATGCATATTGTGAAACTTGGGGCCTGGAAGTAAATACTGAAAAAACAAAGGTTATAGTTTTTCGTAAAAGAGGAAGAGTAACCTTTGATGAAACTGTTTCTTATAACGGAGCATTTTTATAGGTTTCTGATGATTTTAATTATCGTGGAGTTGTATTTAACTACACTGGTTCTTAAACGTTAAATCAACCGACTCTGTGCGGGAAAGCATTAACAACTATGAATATTTTAACCGCAAATATAATAAAAACTGAACTAAAACCTCAAACATCCCTTCAATTATTTGATGCTTTTGTCTCATCAATATAAATTACGGCTGTGAGGTGTGGGGTTTCACAAAATCGAATGAGATAGAATTCATCTCAAGTTATGTAAAAACATTCTAGGGGTAATACTGACAACGAGTACTGGTGGTGTTTACGGTGAATTGGGGCGTTAACAATTATTTATCACAAGATATACTAGAACAGTTAGATATTGGCTAAAATTAGTTACAACGGAAAATATAATTTTATAATCTATATACAAATCTTCATTATCTGATTGTAAAAGTGGTTTAATCAATTGGTTATCCGATGTTCAATATCTGCTTAATACGTAAGGCTTTATGTATGTATGTATGTATGTATGTATGGTATGATCCTTTAAGGGTGAACCATCAACATTTTGTATCTGGCTTTAAATAGAGTATTATCAAGTTTGTATAGACGTGTTACAGATAATTGTGGATATGAAAATTACCTGAATATTTTATGCACACAAATATTACGAAGTGTTTTTACTAAATCACGTTTATCTTTACATAGCTTAAGAATTGAGACGGGTCGTTATGCAAGACATAGGATTTAAAGAAATGAAAGAGTTTGTCAAATATGTAATTCAGCTAAAATTAAAGACGAATTTCATTTTGTTTTAATTTGTACAGGTCATAATGATATTAGAAAGAAATATATCAGTATATATTACAGTTATGTATACAATATCCGCCATATTGACATTTTGCATATTAAGGTGTAGCACACCCATTGCATGACAGGCAGTGTCCACATGGGGGAGTCGTATAATGGCGGTCAGTAAATAATTCTCATTTCTTTTTGTAAAAAAATCCATTTTCACTAATTTAACGTGCCACTTTTGGTTGATATCACACTGTTGATCTATTTGTTACATTCTTCAAGCAATTTTATGTTAACATTATGAGTTTTGAACAAAATTTGGAAATGAGTGTGTGAATACAATGTGTGTGTGTGTAGTTCTAAGGTTTATAGTCCGTCCGCCAACGAACGCGTCAAGGTAAACCTGACGCGATTGGCACAATAGAGTCTGGACTTGTGTGAATACAATATTCAGTGTTTATGTTTTTAAAGGGAGCATTCATTCATGAGGCAAGTTCTTTCTTAGCAGATACAAGCTCCCCTCATAAAATAACTCCACTATCTACTGAAAACATGGAGGGATTTTAGGGGTGGAACGAACTCTTCTCGCAGCGTAATTAGGATTTAAAAAACAACTGGATGTTGTTCAGAATATTGCGAATTTTGAAATTGTCTAAATTTTGCGGGAACCAGGAGGGTAGCTAGACCTTTTTTTATGTGCAAGGACGTCTGTGGTGCGTTTTGGCGTATATTTAGATATACATTTAAGCAAAATATCACTTCAAAATTCAACAGATTCATACACTATTATTTCATTGTTATGTTTTTCAACCAGGCATGCGAAATTTATGTACAGGCCCGGGCCTTTTGGCCTAATAGTTAGCTACGCTACTGGGAACTATTTATCCTCGCACCGGTCACGATCACGTGATACTTGACCTTAATAATAACAAATTATTAATGTTCTAACTTCATCTGAAAAGGGGTAACAACCTGAATAAGATTAATATAACAACTACTTCGGTTCAAATAGGTATATAATTAAAACCAAGAGGGTATCCAGCGGAAACCCCCGGGCATTTACTGTATGAACCGCTCTGACCGTACACAGCCACATGAAATATCAAAATTGTAAAAAGGGCTGGTAAGTTCAGAAAAGGCTAGAGGATTAAATTTCCCTAAGAAATGTCATGCCGTTCGGACATAATTCAGTCCGACGTATGTATCATGCATCTTCACTATCTGGGCTCTTTACGTCTCGACCCTGCTTGAGCACTAAGGCTAATTCTGCCTACCTAAAACTCTGAAGGAACTTTTTTTGAAGTATAAAAACTAATCATTCTGTATTATGTCTGCTAAATGGTGCTACAGTAGCGCTGATGAGGTTTGAACCCGGGTCCTCCGGCTTCAAGTCCACCGTGTTATCACTGGGCCACGCCAGTTCCTAGACTCATTTGAAATAATACAATCTTGAGATCCTTGATAATTCAACAATATAGGTTTATATACATATACTATACACAATAGTTAAAAAAGAAATGGGAATGTACATTTAGAGAATAAATAACCAGATAAGTTAATATAATAACTAGATAAGTGAATAACTAGATAAGTGAATAACCACATAAGTGAGTAATTAGATAAGTAAATAACAAGATAAGTGAATGACCCGATAAATGAATAACTACATAAGTGCATAACCAGATAAGTGAATGACCCGATCAGTTAATAACTAGATACGTGAATAACTATATAAGTGAATAATTAGACACGTGAATAACCAGATAAGTGACTAACTAGATAAGTGAATGACCAGAGAAGTTAATAGCTATATAAGTGAATAATTAGATAAGTTAATAACTAGATAAGTGAATGACCCGATAAGTTAATAACTAGATAAGTGAATAACTAGATACGTGAATAACCAGATAAGTGAATGACCCGATACGTTAATAACTAGATAAGTGAATAATTAGATAAGTGAATAACCATATAAGTGAATAACTAGATAAATGAATTACCAGATAAGTGAATAACAAGATAAGTTAATGACCCGATCAGTTAATAACTAGATACGTGAATAACTATATAGGTGAATAACTAGATAAGTGAATGACCAGATAAGATAATAACTAGATAAGTGAATAACTAGATACGTGAATAACCAGATAAGTGAATAACTAAATAAGTGAATGACCCGATACGTTAATAACTAGATAAGTGAATAACTAGATAAATGAATAACCATATAAGTGAATAACTAGATAAGTGAATGGCCCGATAAGTAAATAACTAGATAAGTGAATAACTAGATAAGTGAATGACCCGATAAGTGACTAAGTAGATAAGTGAATAACTAGATAGGTGAATGACCCGATAAGTGAATAACCAGATAATTGAATAACTAGATAAGTGAATGCCCCGATAACTTTATTACTAGATAAGTGAATAACTAGATAATTTAATAACTAGATCAGTGAATGACCCGAAAAGTTAATAACTAGATAAGTGAATAACTAGATAAATGAATAACCAGATAGGTGAATAACTAGACAAGAGAATAACCAGATAAGTTAATAACTAGATAAGTATATGTACATTATTTGTGTAGATTAATTCAGTAACGGAAATATTTTTCAATATAGTTGCGAGACTTACTGATGTATTAGCTGTGTAATATCCACTGTAAATGCTAGGTTGTTAAATTATCAACAGTTTCAGCCTATGTAAGATATATGCTTACCAAGGCACAATCAAATCATTCAATGTACCAGGGATAGGTATGTTTACTGGTAGGTATGTTTTACTGGGTATACTACTCAGAAGGAGTGGCTCCTGTATACTGACGGTCAAAGAAAACGCACCATTAAAATGTGTTTGCCGTTGGATTATTCGCAAACCATCTGAAATAAAACTGTTGAACCAATATTCTATTTTTAAGTATTGAATATTGATACCAAACTTGTCATGCATGTTTATGGGTTGGCTTTTACGAAAAACAGTTACACAGTTATTTACTTTGTCATTTAGCATTGTGTAATATGGATACTTTTAACAAGAAAACAGTTCCACTAAATGTCAAGCTGCATTAATCTGCTCGGAATAAATTCCAGTTGGTTTTACTGACCTTTTTATTGTTTTACGTCTGACAGTATTATTCAATGACTGTTTCCGAGAAAATGATTTCTTTGTGCGATGTAACCGAAGAAACCCGTAAATGCACGTGCATTTGATAACACCAATGTGTAATACATTAAATCCAGATATGCACGTAAAAAATGTAAAGTGTCGACTCGCGATATTTTATCACGATTTATCCAAAATGCCTTTAAAAGGATTAATTTTGTAGTGCGTTTTCATTGACCGTGAGTATACCTATAAAGTCACGCATCACTAGCTTCATAAACAAATTGCATAGCTATTGGTATACCTATACAATAACAGCATGAAGACAGAGTGACATTAGTGCATAGTAATCAATATTCCGGGAACGGTAAACCCTTATAAAATCCGACAAATCGTAAAATAAATGTGGTTATCTTTACCGCACCGCACCTAGTATTGCAAATGACCGTATTAACTTTTTATTGTACGATGTTTTTAAGCCAGTCAGGTGTTAATAATCCTGACACCCGGTTACTGTTAAGGTATTCGTTAAGTTGAACAGTTTAATGCTCCTACAATTTAAAAAATTTAAATCGTGATCCTTCCAAAACCGAAACGGAAGTTTATTCTATCCCATATGCCATATAATTTCAAGTTCTTTATACATTGGTTGGTTGGTTTCAAGTTCTTCATACATTGGTTGGTTGGTTGGATTGTTGGATGGATGGATCTAATCGTCCCGAAACATAGGTTTGGTGCATACGAACAAAATATTCGTTATTCCGGTGCTGTCATATGGAACGCGATTGCACCTCCAGAGCGACAAGCCAAACATATCAAAGAATTTAAAAAGAAATGTTATTCTTATCTTTTAGGTAATACAAGTTAATTTTAATCTTGCATTTGGTTAAGTACACTAAAAACTAATATATTGTGACTTTTGATTTTACAACAGGAAACTCTTCATAATTGTATAATATTGTATGTATATAACCATGTGTGAGTGTTACATGTTTTTTCATTTGATGGCCTCAAGGGAGAACAATTGTTGTAAATTGATTGAGTTACCATCATTAAATAAAGTATTTATTATTATTATTATTATTATTATTATTATTATTATTATATGAATGGATGTTTGGTCGGTTGGTTGGTGTTTAACGTCATTTTTCAAGCATAATTTAGGATATAAATTGTGTTTCACATATATCATTGGATACTATTCGCTTGCAAAAAAAAATACATATATAAAGGACCAAAACAATCTGATTGTTTTTATTGTTATCACATCTTTCTAATATGGGTACACAATAAAATATAAATGTCGTTGTTAAAACAAAGTTGTAGTTTAAACGGGATACATCAGACTTTGGAACTAAATTGTTTAAAAACTAAAAACCTATGATTTAAAACGTGAAATGGTTCAAAGATATCAAAGGAACATTAACATCTTCCTATAATAACGCGCAATAATTATTAATAATAAATTACACCGGGTATTATCAGGTCATAGTGGAATCTCAAAGTTTTAAAATTCAAAGAGCTAATGAAAACACGTTATAAGAAAGAGTTGTTTAATTTATCTTGCTTCATAAAAGAAGCATTTGATTCTCGTAATGATTTATTGTTTCATCAAAACTAGGTTTATCCTCGAATGAAAACTATTATCAATTAATTATTTATGTTATTGCTTTTGTGATAATGAGAACAAAATTGTCTTTTTAATTTAATATTTAATTTAATTTGCGTAAGTTAAAGTTCAGTGTCATTTCCACATATTTATTCAATTATTTAATATTTCAAATTATTCAATAATACAATTTATATGAAACTAGTGTGCAAAATTATGTCTTTGTTGTTTGTTTGTTTTGTTTATTCTGTCACGAATATGTTTGCATATTGTTTATGTTGATAAACTTGTAAAGTTTAAATCAATAAAAAATATCTCTCTGTCTGTCTGTCTATAAATATCTGTCACACAGAGAACTTCGGCAATATCTACACGTGAGGCATACCACCAAGTTTAAAATAAGTAAAACCCTGTCGCGAAACCATAGTTAGAAAATACCTCCTTCGGCTCTTTTATTTTGTATGTTCAGTGAATTTTCGTTTGATGTTTTATGACTCACCAGAGACGTAATACTTCTTAAATCACTGTACTCACTTAGTTCATTTTAATACGTTTAATACAAAAATAATGTATTTAAACAATTATAAAAAATAAAAAAAACGTTAAAAAAACCCACCAATCCTGGTGTACTTCCTTTAAACTCAAAACAGTTCGAATTATGGTCAACATATAGCAAAACCGCACAGTTGAATTCACCCTCACCGCCATTAAGAATTAACCGAAATGACGTAACATGTGTTGGTTAATTTATCTACAACGTCAGCCAACTTCATTATATGTACATGATTTGTTTTTGACTAGCACTAGTGAAAATAGCTTCTTTTTTAATATTATTATTTCGTTGATATCTTTCATATTATTATTTAAAAAATATGTATTTGATTTAACTTATATTTCTCAGTAATTCATCTGTATGTATTTCAAAACATTATAGTGGGTAATTTGGTCTTTTCCATTTTTTGTTATTCCGCAACACGACCCACTAATTAACGGGGCAAAAAGACGATAATAAGCGGGGCTGTTTTCTATATTTCGCAGGGCGTCTTTTCGCCCCATGCCGAGCAGTTTATCTTCTTTTTGATCGCGCCTCGATAATTATAGTCATTTCCCCCAGCACTCCGCTGATTAGCGTATGTTCGCCCTTAATTAAAGGGAATGTAGCGACTCAGCCAAACTGCTCTTTTATTGAGAGTTCTGAAAAACTTGCAAAAAGGTGAAATAATTATCAAAATCAGATGATAAACAAAAAAGATATGACCATTTGAAGGTTGTTCTAAAATGGATATGGGAGCCGCCATTTTGAAAACTATGACATCAATGTTCCATATGACCATATATGGAATATTGATAAATATCAGTTAAATCGAAGCAAATCACTACAAATGAATGCAAACTCCTTAACTGGTCATATAAAGCATTATTACCATTAGTTATACAATTCTTCATACAGTTACTTTAATTTTTCCCCCTAAATATGAGTAAATATTCATATTTATCAATATTCCATATATGGTCATTTAGAACTGTGATGTCATAGCTCTAAAATGGCGGCTTCCATATCCGTTTCAACAGAACCTTCAAACGACCATATATTCTTTGTTTATAATCTGATTCTGATAATTCTTTCACCCTTTTCCAAGTTTTTCAGAATCCTCATTAATAAAGATAATGTGGCTGTGTCGCTATATTCCCTTAAACGGGGCGCGGACGAAATAAAGAAATGACACAAATCACTATCATAATATATACATTGAGTTTATTCAAGTTTTGGTGTTGTTCATAATTTCGGGAATGAACGTCAGTGAAAACGCTAAAGTAACGAGCCGTTATTTCGTTATACTTACTACATTCACTTGAAACTTTCTGCGTTTAATTTCGAAAAAAAAATCACATTTTTAAATGCAGTGTGCCCCAATAAAAACGGCTATTACACTGTCTGAAAATACACTGGAGGAAGTTGTCTCTCATGCACTATTTATGATTATCATCTCCCAAAGCACGTTGGTGTTGATACTATCGCGACGGGTAAATAATATACATATAAGAACTGATTTGCATGTTTCGGCATCTAAGCAGTTTTAAACGCCGGTAGTGACTGGTATATATATTTATAATTAAGCGTTTAAACTCGCTTCGCGGAATTTGCCAATTAATAGTCATGCGGACGGTTCCATATATATTAAAGGGAAACACGGCAATCTTGTCAGTGTACTGTACATCTAAACATTGTAGTATTTGGCTGGTGGGCAGGTCATGATCTTTCATAAACTGTCACCAATGGTAGAACATTTGAATTTTACAACAGTTTTCAAAAACTGTTTTTTGGATATAACACTCACAAATGTGACAGTGCTGTCAAATTCAAAAGGAATATTCATCCCACATTTAAAATTATTTATGCCAAGTTGCAACAAAATGTGTGGGGTAGGTCTATTAAAATTTTAAAAAACTCCCCACTGGTGCTTTGCTTGTGGTCAGTGATAATAGCCATTTATCACTGTACCGAGCTTTTATAGTGTGACCCCGACCTTTAAGCCTTTCTACAAAAATCGAAGATTGTCTTTGCTAGCCAGCAGGCCAAAGGGACCATTCCCAGAAGTTTGGCATCGACGATCTACGCATCTGTGAGATTTTTGTTCTGCCTTATATAATTTATGTGAACAAAAACTCATAATACATGGCATGCTCATTATTTTTAAAGTCATGCCTTTATATTGTGTTATTTACATATTGTGAATTTTCTAGCTATATATACTGATATTGTGACGTATTGTGACGTACTCTGAGCATTTCTAGACACATATATCGTAATTTGAGAATATTAATAACATACCATGCAGGCGTGCTATGAATAAGAACAAACTCAAGGTGGAAATGTTATCGATTTTTTTTAGTTTAAACATATTTATTTTACATCGATTGCGAAACAAGTTATTGCAACTTAGATTAATCACTCTCGGTGGCTTCCTGGATAGAACCAGTACTAAGCAATGTGGATTAATTATCTTGCTCAAGGATAAATAACGTGGCCGCGGCGAGGATCGAACCGACGACCTCTCGATCTGGAGTTCGGCGCTCTACCACTGGACCACGCACTCCACAATTTTTTTTGAGAATCGTACAAGTACATGTAGTTTACGTTTAAATTGTTGAATACACATAAACAGATTGCTTATTTCATAGAGGTGTGAATGAATGAATGAATGAATGAATGAATGGTGTTTTACGGCACGTCGACACGTACATAGGTCATATTGTGCGCAAAAATTGATGAAAAATGAAGAAATGAAGTATTGATAAAAAATTAATGTAAATATATAAAGATAAAACTATTTAAAAAAAATATAAGGGATGATAAGGTGGAATATAAACTATGTATGTAAATCAACAAATGCCCGTCAACGGGTATATAAACAAGTAAATATATATAAGACACATTATAATGATTTATATAGCCTCATCTCTTTTAGGAAATCTAAAACAAGACTAAAATCTATAGTATCAAATAACTCTTTCATAGTATTAACATTGTAGTACCTTTGACGCATGGGATCAAAGTCTACAAATAGAGGTGTGAAGTCCTTACCACTGGAAATTAGACAGTTTTAGTTTCTCTTCAAATGGAGAATCCTGAATAGTTATAATGAAATATAATTTATTTTTAGTAAAAGTATTTTTCTTATTTTATTTTCCTTTAAAAAATATAATTTTTACTGAAAAATAAAACTTCTTGTTCTCGTTGTTTTTAAAGATTTAAAATGACGAAGAAACTAGGCTTAGTTTCAACATGAAATAGCTTATTCCTCGTAAAAACAACCATGGAAACACCGATCATAAACAATAAAATCAACACGACTGGGATGATGAAATATCCCTCGAAACCCTGGTATTGTTTTTCAATAAAAAAGTGACTAAACATAAAGTAGAACTGAACATTTAAACGTTTCTATGTAAGTCTCTAAATATACAGACCTGCAATAGCTTCATGTACTCTCTCATATGGACTATTTGCTGCCATGGACTATTTACTGCCATAGAAGACACAATCGCACATATGCATGTGTTTACAAACTTCATAAAAAAATAGATATTCTCTTCAAACAACCAAAGGATACACCATTTCAAAAGTCAAAATGAAAATTACCAAAAAAACACACTGTAATATAGCATGTGAAATATATCGGTCAGTGGTAATGGGGTTCGACTGTACGAAAGGTATAATGCACACACTTGCCTTGTTATCAAGATATGACAGACACTGTGAAGAAACGGGTTATTATGAAACGGTACCCGACACGAAGGTCCTGTCGCGAAGGTTATATAACTCCGGTACGGGAACCAGGCTAATGGTATTGTTTACTCCAAACTGTTGAAAGTTGTATTCTTAGGCCAGTTTGGACAGCTTTAAACCGGTTTTACAAGGCTGGCTACTTAATTCCACGTGGCAGTCAATAGCTGGGTCATCATGATGCTATATAAATGTGGTGTGAGCCACAGTTGAGATCAGACTGAGATAGACTGAAGGTTTGGTCTCCATAAGTGGAGGCTTGGCGTGTCCCGGTCGGGCGAGACCAGGTCGGGTCGAAATTCTTTTTGGTAGACAAAGTCGCACACCGTTCAAACTAGTAGACTGCTTGCACATAAAGTTAGTAGATTTTTTAAAAGTTATACATTTATCTGTGGTTTCTTAGTTTGTATATTGTGAAAGTAAATTAATAGTTGGTAGTTTAATACATATATATTAAAGACTATTACTGTGTTAAGTATTTCACTTCACTATCGTACATAGAACAACCAACAAATCAACAAAAACAGGGCGTCAAATGAATATCGATTTCACAGAGCAGGGTACGCATCTAATTGGCACACGTGAAAAGGACGACAATATTAATGACGATGAATGAATGAATGAATGGTGTTTTATTGCACGTCGACAGATTGTGCGCAAAAACCGATGAATCATGAATGAATGAAGTAGTAATTAAAATAATGTAAACGTATAAAGATAAAACTATCTACAAATAAGGGATGATATGGTAGCAATATAAACTATGTATATATGTAAATCAACAAATGCCCGCCAACGGGCTTTGTAAACAAGTTAATATATATAGGAAAATATTATATTGATTTATAAAGTCGGATTTCTTTAAGGAAATCTAAAACAAGACTAAAATCTATAGTATCAAATAACTCTTTCAAATTATTAACTATGTAGTATCTTTGCCGCATATGACCAAAGTCTACACATTCCAGAGAGATATGTTTGACCGTTAAAGGTGCATACATTCTGGCAACTGCTCACCTTATAATAAATATGAATGAATACAGTGTGTATGCCCTATCCTGACCCTGGATAGGACAACTTCCTCTCGACGAATGGATCTACTAGAAGGACGCCATTCTCCGAGTAACGGTTTAATGGAATGGAGTTTATTGTTCACCGACAAGCCCCAAGCGGCTTGCCAAGAGTTACGAATATATGTGTTGATACAACTTTTAAAATCAGTATAAGGCAATTTGGTATTAGATATATGTAAACCTAATGCTGCCTTAGCAGCACTATCAGCTCTATCATTACCACGTATTCCTACATGGCTTGGAAGCCAGCAGAAAATAATAACATTATCAACTATAAGAGAATTGTACTTTTCTAAAAGTTGAAGCACAACCGGATTATCATGTTTCATATTACCCAGTGCTTGAAGAGATGAAAGGGAATCAGAAAAGATTACGAAATGGTCATCATCAGATTCCTGAATAAAACTTAAGGCAAGTTCAATTGCCTTAAGTTCAGCTGAGAAGATAGAGGCCTTGTCAGGCAGGCGGCTCTTTATGCTATGTTTGTGAACAACAGCTGCTGCAGCTACCTTGTCTCCATCTTTAGAACCATCTGTGTATATATGTTGAAAGTTACTGTATTTCGATTTAATTTCATTAAATTTGCTTTGAAAGATAGTAGGATCTGTAATGGATTTGTTGTTATTACAAAGATCAAAAATAATTGTTTGTGTTTCCAAAGTCCACATGTGGAATGTGTGGTACTTTGTACTTGGCAATTAAATTTAGGAAGATTTCAGTGACTTAATTTTGGTTTAATACGAAGACCAAATGGCCGAATGGCCTTCGGGTTTCGATCAAAAAAGGGTTCATAATTAGGATTAAAAACAGTATCGAAAGTGAGATTTGAAGGGTTAGATTGTAATTAAATGGTATACTGAAGGGCTAATTTGTCCCGTCTATGAGACAGTGATGGTTCATTAGCTTCAACATATAGACTTTCGGCTGGTGATGTACGAAAGTCTCCCAAGGCTAATGACGATGAGAGAAATTGCATGTATATAATGTATCACGTTTTTCGACTTCTTAACGTGCTTTCAAAACGGAAGGTAACAAACTAAGGAAACTGTTTCTCATCGTAATCAATGCTGTCGTCTTTTTCACTTCCCAGCTCTGTGAAATCGATGACCGTTAATATTATTTAACTGGGCGGTAGCAATTTTTTTTTTTAAACATTTTCGACACAGGAAACAGAATCACGTTTTAGGGTTAAAATATGCTGAGCAAAGATAAAAATTACCGTCACACAAATATGCTATGCTTATTTTCAACATGCAGATAGCTTAATCCTGCGTAAAAAAACAACAAAGGCAATACCGATCATGATAAATTAAGACAATAGTTCTGGGCCCAGTTGTTCAAAGATCGGTTAGCTTAATCCTTGATTAGTGTAAACTTTCAAAGTAAATTTTCTCATAAAAAATATGTTTTAAACTACTAAAAGTTTTTAATTTGCATTTCGTCTGAACATAATGCTTTCAGATGCTCAATATTCATTTAACAGCAATACAGAGAGATTTGAAATTTTGACTTGAGGCTCAGTTAAGTTAACCGATCTTTGAACAACTGGGCCCTGGACTTTGGGTATGAGTATCCCTCGGAACCTTATTATTAGTTTCTGCTGCAATTGTGACGACAAAGCATAAAGCAAAACTAAATCGTTAAACCTCTTAATCTTTCCTAAAATTGCTTCATGTACAGTTGTATAGAGACTATTTTACAAATTAATTCCCACAGATAACACAATCCCACATACTCATTTGTTTGTTTATGTGTGTTAAATAATTAAAACGTAAATGTGGTTCTCAAAAAAGATAAGCGATGAATATTAAAATATATCCACCTGGAGTTTGTTCTTCTTTTTATATCATAGTACGCCTGAATGGTAAGTTGCACGCCTATATTGCCACGCATTTCTTTGCGATAATTCTTCTACGAAGTATGATATTTGTGCCTAGAAATTGACCAGTATACGTCAAATATCTATCGCGAGGTAATTAACAATATATTTGTAAAGGCCTGAGTATGTTTTATGCGAGAGTTTGTTTACATAAGATATATACGGCAGAGATGATTTCTCACACATGCGTCGATCGCCGATGCCCAAATTCTGAGAATGGTCGCTTTGGTCTGTTGGCTAGCACAATGCATTTTTTCGATTTTTGTAGGAAGAACTTTGAATTGTGTTTTACGTCATTTTAAGCACATTTTAGGCCATATATGACGGTCGATTTATTTGTGGTATAGACAGACCACCCCATGTTTCCTGGGTAGTGTATACCTCCCGCCATCCGTAAAAAAATGGCATATACACTGAATTTTTCATAAACTGGACTACCGCCATCAATTCGACATTTTTTATCACATGCCTGCATGACCAGAAATCCTCCGCCTTAATATATAGGGATTGCTAAAGCAATGCAGGCGGTGCGATTATCGGGCGTGTTTATGATGAAAATTGATGTATACTTACCAGAGTAGATACTCCGACCAGATCGAATTCGTTTCACTGAAGAGCGATTATATATGTATAACGTTAAATATGCACTCCTGGATATTATGCAAACCTGTCTACAGTTTGCCGAACATTTGTCAACTAATTAACATGCACTTGTCTTCTAACTGCCATACACGTGTCTACTAATCGCCGTACATTTGTCTGCTAATTGCCGCACTCTTGACTTCTAATATCCGTACACATATATCCTGACTGCCGCACACCTGTCTACTAATTGCCACACACTTGTCTACTAATCGCCGTACACATGTCTTCTAATTTTAGTACACTTGTTTACTAATCGCCGTACACTTGATACTAATTGCCGCACTCTTGTCTTCTAACTGCCGTACACTTGTTAACTAATCGCCGTAGACTTGTTAACTAATCGCCGTACACTTGATTACTAATTGCCGCACTATTGTCTTCCAACTGCCGTACACTTGTTTACTAATCGTCGTGCACTTGATACTAATTGCCGCACTCTTGTCTACAGATTGCCAAACACTTGTCGTAAGTTGAAAAAACGCCAAAACATCCGTGTTAAAACAATTTTTGAATGGAATTGATGGACACAAATCCAAGGTCAAATTGAACTGTTTTTCCTTTCTAAAAGACAATTATAGACGACGGCATTATGATGCAATTCGGAATAATCTGCTTGTATATGTTTGCATCGTTGAGGTTTATCCACGAAGACTCACGTAAAGGCACTAACTAACCACATATCAAATTGTTAGGAACACAAACGCGTCCTTTAAAGCTGCTTTATAGCCTACGTGGACATAACGAACTCACTGCACTGACGGTTTGAAAGGAACGTGACCGACTATTTCAGTGCTTTATAAAGGCTAAGGGTACACGAAAATATAATTACATTTAAGGTATCGCCTATGGCTAGATTATACATCATTTTTATCCAATTTAAACATAATATGAACAGAACAGAACAGAACAATGATATAATAATATGTATTAACAAGTGAACATGTATACAAATAAACAATGTTGTCTGTTTGTTTTTTGTTTAAACCGACTTTTCACAGTTATAGTTTATCAATTGTTGATCCACGTCCATATTTCTGTGAATACAATTAATAAATTAAGTTTGCTTAGAGAGCCAATAACTTACAGATAAACATTACTTATGTCAAATACCAAAATCTATAGCTAAGAGCGAAGAAGCTAAACACATCGTTTTCATCCAGTGTCGGGTCCTTAAGAAATGTCCCTACCCATTGCAACAGGTTGTGTGCGGTTTAGCCATAACAAAGCACAGCTTGCGCACGAATTAAAAAACGAGGAAACGAGTTTCATTCATTATAACCATGCGCGGATCCAGGAGTAACGCTGGGTGGAAAAGTTCACCTCCTAAAATCTGTAAAGTTTTGAAAGTGCATGTGTGTGTGTTTGTGTGTGTTTTAGATGAACTTGCGCCTCCTATTGTGAACATATGCGTTGAGCCTCCCCTTAAGAGTTAAGGATCGCCATTACAGTAAGAAAAAATAAATATTTTTCTTAAAAAAAGTTAAATTGTGATACATATATCAATCAACATATGGTGTTGGCCCCGTGTTGTATAGGTCTTAAATTTGAATTTACAATACATGTGTAATGGTTGCTGGCGTAAAAATAACCCTGGTGCACATGTATGACATCGATATCGCATACTGTGCACAGTATATTTCCTTGTACATATGTTTATGCCATTATCATTGTTTGGTCATTTTAATCGGATCCGTAAAGCCCTACAATAAACCCGATATACTCCCTTTAATTTTTAAAATGGGATGATCACGTTTTCTCCCTTTAGCTTTTTACTTGTCCTAATCTGAAATCTTGGATCCGCCTCTGCGGATTTATAGTATAACTTCATTGGCCAACCACGCTGACGTATCTTGCGGTATTGCACATACCGTCACGAATGCGTAATGAATGAATGAATGAATTGTCACTTTATGAGAATACTCACGTATAGTAATGAATAATAATAATAATAAATGAAAATATAATTAACATCTTCGCTGAAAGCAGATATCTTTATTTAATACTCAATACACGCATGAATGAATGAATGAACAAACGAACGAATGAATTGATGATGTAATGAGCGGTGTCGCGTGCTTGATACATGCATATATGTGTGCGATTGTGCCTTCATGTTGTACGTGAATATGCGTACGTGCGTGCGTGCATGTGTGTGCGTGTGTGCGTGTATATCTGAGAGAGAGAGAGAGAGAGAGAGACAGACAGACAGACAGGGTGTTGTTAATAGATGTATACTTATGTTTGTCCCATTATGAAAGTACAACTTTCTTTGTTAATCATCATGGCAGTGCAGAGAGGTAACATTGACGGTAAACTCGGGAAATGATAAAAAAAAGACGTAACCATTCTGTTGAAGGGTTTGAGTGTTTGTGTTTTGTGGGGGACGTTTTCGTTCTAATTCTTCAATATGATTTTTACAAAATATATGAATGAAATATTTTAAACTTTTGAAAAATAAAAGCAAACTGAAACAAATTACAGCAGGAACAATAGTATCACTATCACTTTGTCAGTCTCTTTTATCTCTTATACATGTTCATGTATATTACCTCTCTCTGACTTTCACTGATACTGGATTAATAAATTGAGACGCTAATTTCAATGCTTGATAAAAAACTTCAAGATTGCCATGTGTCACTTTAATTCACTTTCTGGGCAGAACCAGTATTACCCAAAGTGGTTTAATTATCTCGTTTAAGGATAAATAACATGACTACGGCGAAGATCGAACCCACGACCTCACGATCTGGAGTCGGACATTCTATCGCTGGATCACGCACACCGCCCTATAATAATATTTAAGACTTGTTTTGATTGTTGATTATATTGCACCAATCATTTGAAGACTAACGAGGCAATTATGAGAACTAGAAATGTATTTATACCTTTCATTTAATTACATGCCAGCAGGTTTAAAGTAAACATGATTGAGATAATAAATCGAGGAGCCATCCTCAACCTAAAAAAACGACACTTCTAGTCGTAATTAAAATGTGAAAATTCTCTTCCTTTTTTCCAGAAATGTTTAATGAAACAAAATAAAATAATCGTTGATTTAAAAAACAATGCGTTCATATTTTTGCTGAGATATACACTAACTAATTAAAAGGACCTTTGTCCTTTCTAGGACAGGACAAACCACATCATTATTTCTGTGTTCCCCTTCAAATATATATATATATACTGAAAAAAAACACGCGACACGGGAATTTCCGCTATATACTATATGTACAATATGCTGCTGTTAATCGAATGGTACATGACTACGTATGATCTTTCCTTTTGGAAAAAGGACTAAAACAACGCGTAACACAGCAAATAGTATTCCTGCAAAGTTTCATTATTGACAGAGTAACCGTTTGGCTCAAGCATGTGAGCAAACTTAGGATGCAAAATTTGCAAACTCTTTACGTTAACTACAGTACTGAACTGGCTCAATTTTTCAAAGAGAAATTTCAACATTTATGAATTTCTTGTTACAACGTGTATTAAAACGTTTACAACATCACAGTTGAGTCCTTGCAACTTTGTTTTTAACAAAACATCATGGAATTTTCTTGGAATGTATATGGAATTAAGTGTACAGTATATACAATATATAGCGGAAATTCCCGTGTCGCGTTTCTTTTTCCTTTCAGTTTATATATATGATTATATAGGACGTGTCATTAATTACGTCTTCACAATGTGACATAGATTTCCGTTGGATGTTAAAAAAGAAATAAATATAACTTAGCCTGTGATCTCCGGTTTCAGACTCGAACGTGATATAAGCCGGCCCACCGCTACCCACAAGGATCCAAGGGTGGGAGGTACACCCGTGGCGCACCCATCCTGAAGAAAAATCATTCGTAAAAAACGATGTGTTTTTTGTTGCTGTTGTTTTTTTGTGCGTTTTTTTGTCAACCTTCTTTTTTAACTTACACCCCGCACCCTTCCCCCACTCCCGCCCGCACCCACCCCTAAATAAATCAATGAAAAATCGTGTACATGTTCATGTGTTTTGGTTGATTTTTTTTTTTAAATCAAATCCTGTATCCGCGCCTGCTAATCATGAAACAAGAGGCACACGAGAGCATATGGACAATATAAAGTTTGTGTATAAGGGGCCATAACTCTGTCAAAAAGTATTCAACCTGGACATGGCGTTGACATGCGCAACAAGGGTTGGTACTGAGTATCCCTACCAGGTTTCACTGAAATCTGGCCAGGGGCTCAGGAGAACTAGTCTGTACAAAGTTAGTGTACCCACTCTACCAAAATTCATTCAAATGGAACATTAGGCTTGGTACTCATCATCCCCGCCAATATTCATTTAAATCCGGCCAGGGGATCAGGAGAACTAATCGGGACACAGTTTGTGTATTACAATCTTAAAAGGGTCATACCTCTGCCAAACTATATTTCAACCAGATCACGGCGATGACATGCTCAACTAGGCTTGGTACATACCTCTGTCAAACTATCTTTCAACCAGAACATGCCCAACTAGGCTTGGTATTCATCATCCCCGCCAAGATTCGTTGAAATCCGGCCCGAAATTCAGAAGAGACTAGTCTGGACAAAGTTTGTGTATTAAACCTTTAGAGGACCATAACTCCGCCCAAAATCATTCGACAGGAACACGTCAATGATATGCACAACTAGGCCTGATACTGATCTTTCTTGCCAAGTTTCGTTGAAATCCGGCTAGGGGTTCAGGACAACTAGTCCGGACAAAGTTTGTATTAAAAACCTTTCGTTGAACTCCACCAAAAAAACATTCAACCGGAACACGGCGACGATTTGCACAACTAGACCTGGTACTGATCATCTCTAAATGATTCGTTGAAATCCGGCCAGGGGTTCAGGAGAACTAGTCCAGACAACGTTTGTGTAAGCAAAAAAAGGGCCATAACTCCGTCAAATCATTAAACCGGAAAACAGTGACGATGTTTCAATGAAATCCGGCCAAACGTCTTTACGAGGTAACATTCAGCATCTTTGAAATAATTCAAGAGCCATATCTCCGGTGTTACTAATTCGATTTGGTTGGTTTTCAAAGTTGTCAACAACCTGGTACAGATTGAAAAAGATCGGATGAAAAATAAAGGCCCTATTGCCTTAACGAGGCCAAATCATAGCATATTTCAGAAAAGCAAGGGCTATAACTCCGTTGTGAATGGTCCGATCTGTCTGGTTTTCAAACTCTTCTGAGCTTTCATTCATATCAACAATCTGATAAAGTTTGAAAATGATGGGATGAAAAAAGAAGGCCCTATCGTGCGTGTTAGCGAGGCCAATTATAGCATATTGGCCATAACTCCGGTGTAAATGGTTCGATCTGGCTTGTTTTCGAACTCGTCTGAGCTTTCCTTGATATCAAAATCTTGTTAAATTTGAAAAAGATCGGATGAAAAATGAAGGCCCTATCGCGTTAACGAGGCAAAATATAGCAATTTTAACTAAATCAAGGCCGTAACTCCGGTGTTACTCGTCCACACTGGCTGGTTTTCGAACTCGTCCGAGCTTTCATTAATATTAACAATCTGGTAAAGTTTGAAAAAGAACGGATGAAAAATAAAGGCCCTATCGTGTTAACGAGGCAAAATGGCCACGACGGTCGTCGGACAAATCGCCATCCATAAGCTCTGCTGGCCTTCGGCGCCAGTAGAGCTAAAAAGGAAACACCAAGTAGTTTATTGCTTTCATGAATATTTCACGCAAGTTATCATTCAATCTGACATTTAGCAG
>JAWPHD010011655.1:0-82011 GCA_037043455.1 Cyrtodaria siliqua
CTGTAAAATTTACAAATTTATGACAATCAATTTA
Organism: Cyrtodaria siliqua; assembly: GCA_037043455.1. Lineage (NCBI taxonomy): Eukaryota > Metazoa > Mollusca > Bivalvia > Adapedonta > Hiatellidae > Cyrtodaria > Cyrtodaria siliqua. The sequence goes on from JAWPHD010011655.1 coordinate 35, forward strand.
ATCCTATACTAACACCATCTGAAAACATGGTGGCATGATTTAATACAAGTTTAGCACAAAATGTCATACTTACATTGTTACTGTTTTTCAGTATATCGCTATAAGAGAAAACCGTATTGCTGGAACTAAAACTTGGTTTCTCTGCAACAGCAGGTCCTGATAAATCCGGAAATTCCTCCTCATCCTCAAAATGTAACAACATGTCCTCATTAGCACCGGAATTCGCGTCATCATCACAATCCCCTTCGCCTTCATCACCAGCTTCGCCATTTTTCTTTTTACGTCTCCGACGCCGTCGTTTCTTTTTCTTCACATCAGTCTCTTCACCCAGATCGTTTGTTTGAGTGTGGTCTTCACCTTCAGTGTTTTTACTTCCAACAAGATTATTTGCAAGACCTTGACCTGCACTTATATGACCTTGATTTGCACTAATATGACCTTTGCCCGGACCTAGAATGCTAACACACACACTAGTTCTTTCACCGGACGGTCTTATATCCGTCACTTGTTTTGTCACATTAGAATAAGATCCAGGTTGTTGTGGTTTTAATGAGTTTCCATAGGAACCTGGTTGCTGTTGTTGCGTTAACGAGTTTCCATAGGAACCAGGTTGATTCAGTTTTGTTGAGTTTCCATATGAACCGGGTTGCTGCTTCGACGCATTTGCATATGAACCCGGCTGAGCCGTCTTTATCGCAGCACTTGCATACGCACCCGGCTGTACCGGCTTCGTCACAGTGTTTGTATACGAACCGGGTTGTTGCTTCGATGCACCTGCATACGAACCCGGCTGAGCAGCACTGACGTAAGAACCCGGAGCAGAACTGACGTTATTCTGTTTCACAGCTGGTTTAAAATTAGATATCATTAGCACATCGTTGTTCCTTGACACCATATTAGAAGTGGCTTGGTTGGTATTATTATGAGGTTGTGTTACACTTGCAGCTTGAGCTGTTTGCGCTTCCTCTATATTCTTAATTTTCTTCAGGCTATCTGCCTTTTCTAGGTCCTCGATAATCTCCACCAAGTTCACGTTAACATTATTCAAACGAGAATTTGCATTGCTTTTTGATAACTTTTTATTCCTATTATCACAGTTTTCGGGGCCACCTTTAGCGGAGACCTGAGTTTGTTTTTTCTGACTAGGTTGACTTTGAGCGATGCTCGCGTATGAAAACTTCTGAGAGGGGCTGTTATTACAAGGGTAAGGCACGGTATCATCATTATTAGTGGTACTCCCCACAACTTGCATAGAATTAATATTAGAATACGAATTCACACATTTGGTGTATCCTGCATGGTTGCTTAAATAATTAATCACATGATTTGGCGATGTTGCCATGGCAATGCCATTATTCCCCGTGGCAACGTCGACACCGGGGTTAGTTCCATTGGAGACCTGGTTTTTGCGATGTAATGCACTAAAATAACCACTATCCGATTCGGTTGCAGAATCCGTACAGTTTTCAGAACCACCGGACTTGTGTTTGGTCCGGAATTTATGTTTTGACCTTCTACTTGAGTGTTTATGATTTGTGTTAAATAGAGAATTAGGAATATCCTCCAGGGTGGAATTGGCCAGATGTTCAGGAAAATCTGAAATGCAAGACAATTTTGATCAATATAAATTAATACTAAACTCAATTTTATGGTGATGCTACACAAAAAAGTCATAATTATCGGTCCAACACAAATGAACATTCCAGGCCCACTAGCCATTTACATAAAACTAAAATGTATACAGAACAGGCCTAGAACTTAATATGATTTCAAAAAATGACGAAAATCTCTATGAGTTTGAGGGCCATGTTCGTTACTTATTAAATTTATACAATTATATGCATCTGTGATTGAGAAAATTAATGTTATTAAATAGCTTAAGGCAGTCAGTATATTACACTGGACAGTCAAATCAACTGTTAGATTCTTATCCACAATTTGAAATTATATAAATGAGTCCGGCAGGCTATTTTTTTCAATTGAAAAGTACATTTTAAAGATGAATGGCCACCCTTTTTATAGTATTATCAATTAACAAATTTAACTCTTAAACATCATATGAACATTTCTTGATAGTCCTGGAGAGCAACATATATTTAAATCCGCAACTAAGTTGTATGTAGAAATAACTATTATTTGAATGACGTAGATACTACTTTTACCACTGCGTGACTGCACGGGGAAATGAGGTAAATCTGAATTGTATAGCTGCACAACTATTGCCAGATAATTGATAAATACATTTATCTGTTCAAAATTTTCTTCATCATCAGGCCATCAATAAAAAAGTGTTTGTTTGCTGTGCTCCTACCCAGAATTTTTAAGGGTGGGTAGGTAGGTAGGGATTTTTTTTTTTTTTTTTTTTTTTTTTTACATCAAAAGCTTATCCAATCTACAACACTATAAAGGCCCTAGTACGATGTTAGGGCATAGGTTATTAAAATTAAACACAAGGACTTGCACATAATTCTTTTATTCATGTGTATTTAAGGTAGGAAAAAGTTTTATTTTTAGATATTTTTTATATATATTGTTCGCATATATTATGCCATTTTTGTACTAAGGCAACTTTTTGATAACCTTTGCAATCCAGATTAGATGCTTAACAACTCTGGCTAATAAAATTATCATTTGAATAAAAAAAATAAAAAAAATATAAAAAAAATCTTCGGCCCAAGGTCATTAAAAAAATTTGAGTCGCGGCCGAATCGGTTGAGTCGGTCGGAGCACGGCAAACATACATATTTTTATTGATGGCCTCAAATAAAATCTTATTCTCACTTTTCACAGATATTGCAATGTGTGAATTGTAAATATCTATAGTTGTGTATTGATTTTGATTTAAATAAACATAAACATGTTCATGAAACAAAACATGGCCTGCAAACTATAAGATATCCCTATTACCCCTAATAAGGGAGCTTACACTAATGGTAGCGCTATACATGTTTGATTGCTAGTGTAAATTTTTCGGTTGGGAGATAAAAACAGCTGGTAGGTCAGGTCAGATAAGGTTATGGGAAACAAAAGAAAAACTTTTTGGAGCCCTGTGGTCTAGTGGTAGAGCGTATAGGACCCATGATCAAAGTCATTGGTTCGATCCCTGCCATTGCCATATGCGTTGTGTCCCTCAGCTAGACACTTTATCTGCATTACTAGTTCTACCCAGGAAGACATTGAGAGTGATTCAAATAAGTTCATAGAGCTTTCATTACAATTGATGTAAAATAAATAATTTTAAACTAAAACAAAAATTCTACTTGGCATGTTTTAAGTAAAAAGACAATACTGCAAAACCGAAGTGTTTACTGCACATGTAAGTCATAACATGGTTTACACCAACATGGCATACATTGTACACTCACAGCTGGCCTGTTTTTTAAGACTGATGAACATCAATATGTGCATATATATCACCCTATCCTGTATAGTCCAGTATATGGACCCAATTATGATAATTACGTTTATATAGCCAGGGGAACTTATTTATTTAGACCAGCGGTAAGTGAAATTTGTTCTACAATACTTATCATAAGTACTGTTGTGCAAATATTTACCAATGGAATGATAGTGCAGTTCGCATATTAACTAGTCTGAATATATATACATATTTATAACATTTAAATATAGGGTTAGGGTAAGGATACAACTGAACACTTCTCTTATCAACAATGTAAATAAATAGAGAGATAAGGGACCCTGACTGTTACTGGGATATAATGGCAATCTCTTTTCTCGTAGTTTTTAAACTCAACACATCATGCTAGTTTTCTACACAATTTAAACATTTATAAATTTTCTAAAATAGGTGTGTTGGAAGAAAGGCACTTAGGGAACAGGGATACAGGGGAACACTAACAAAAGAAACTGACATAGTGGGAACACTAGGTAACAGGGACATAGGTGGAAGTGGAAGGAAGGCACTTAGGGAACAGGGATATGGGGTACACTAACAGAGGCAATTGACATACTGGGAACAGTCGGCAACAAGGCCACAGGTGGGTGTGGAAGGAAGGCACATAGGGAACAGGGATACACTAACGGCGGTAACTGACAGAGGGAACAGTCGGTAACAGGGACAGAGGTAGGAGTGGAGCACTTAGGGAACAGGGATACACTAACGGAGGCAACTGGCATAGTGGGAACAGTCAGTAACAGGGACACAGGTGGGAGTGGAAGGAAGGCACTTAGGGAACAGGGATACAGGGGTACACTAATGGAGGCAACTGACAACGTTGGAACAGTCGGTAACAGGGACACTGGTGGGAGTGGAAGGAAGGCACTTAGGGAACAGGGATACACTAATGGAGGCAACTGAAATAATGGGAACAGTCGGTAACAGGGACACAGGTGGGAGTGGAAGGAAGGCACTTAGGGAACAAGGATACAGGGTTACACTAACGGAGGCAAATGATATCGTGGGAACTTTCGATAACAGGGACACAGGTGGGAGTGGAAGGAAGGCACTTAGGAAACATGGATTCAGGGGTACACTAAAAGAGGCAACTGACATAGTGGGAACAGTCGGTAACAGGGACACAGGTGGGAGTGGAAGGAGCACACAAGTTTGAGATGCACTAAATGAAAGAAAAACTACACAGGGAACCACAATCTAAGAAAGGGGGAGGGGAGGGGAGGAGGAAGCAGGAGGGGTCACTGACTCAAATCAGTGACACTGTTATACATTAGGGTTTTTTAATGGGCAGTGGAGTATTTAACCATAAGGACAGTGATATGTTTGGAGGAGATGACAGTTATATACACAAACTATGGGATGGTGGGAGGCTAATGATGATACAGTTACCTGTCTGAATGGACGAAGTTTTGAAGCAAATGTTCATACAGTCTCCATCGCCACCTACATTGTTCAGCATTGGTGGAGTACCGTGATCACCATTTACTAATGGTGTAGCATCGAACAGCTTCTGAAATGATATACAAACAAACTTTGAAGACAATGGCTAATATTTAAACAATGCTATACATCGATACACTACAGAGATAACACAGAATGACTGTGTTTACATCTTGTCACACAGACTGTGTGTAACAGCAGAAGTGGACCTAGATATGGATTATTTTGATAAACTCATCTACTGTATTTCCCCTAACAGTAGCAGTAGCTATTTTTTTTTTGAATCTTCGCTTCATAGAATATCCAAAAATTCTTTAAAATTCAATAAATGTTCGATCTTTTGTAAAATAAAAATGAAGAGATTTAGATTTGAGATTTAGTGTGAACGACTTTTCAGGCACTTCTATCTTGATTGGTGTACACAACCTTCAAGGTGACCAAGCCCAGTGGATAGCATGTTTGACTCACTGATTCGCTGACACCCCTGGGTTACAATGCAGTGTTTTATTTTTACTTTTGGGGAAGGGGGTTGGGGCCCTTTAAAGGAGGAAAAAATCGACGTGAATTGGAAAAAGGGGGAATTTTGACAATGTTAAAATAAAGAAGAAAGATAGTATTTTTTACATATATTAAGTCTCAGTCTTTCATTTAATATTAAATACACATCAAGAACATGTTTGGTGGCCATGTTATGGATGGTCAACTAAGAAACAACATTAAAAGGGGAAACAAATTAAAAAAAATAAAATTTGAGGCCATTTTTTTCTCAAAAAAGAGGGGAAAAAACCCAATTTACTCTTAAAAAAAAAACACTGCAATGTTTTTTTTCAGAAGTGGTACCAAAAAATGATAACATTACCAATGGCAAAAAGTATGTTTTTTCCCCCAAATTGGTTTGAAAGAAATCCCATTTTTTAAAAAATATTTACAACGTTCAAAATACAAGAATTTTGATGATGCAAGACAAAGACAATGTAATCCTCAGTTACAATTTGATTACATGTCTACATCAATTCCTACAACTATTCATGACTCTGCCACAAATTTCAAATCATTCAATATCCGAGAATTCTCGATGATGCAAGACAAAAGACAATGTAATCGTATCTATACATATTCTGGCAGCTATGTACCTGATGGTTCTGACAATGTAATCTATACTCATTCTGGCAGCTATGTACCTGACGGTTCTGACAATGTAATCTATACTCATTCTGGCAGCTATGTACCTGTTGGTTCTGACAATGTATACTATACAAATTCTGGCAGCTATGTACCTGACGGTTCTGACAATGTAATCTACACAAATTCTGGCAGCTATGTACCTGATGGTTCTGACAATGTAATCTATACTCATTCTGGCAGCTATGTACCTGACGGTTCTGACAATGTAATCTATACTCATTCTGGCAGCTATGTACCTGACGGTTCTGACAATGTAATCTACACAAATTCTGGCAGCTATGTACCTGTTGGTTCTGACAATGTATACTATACAAATTCTGGCAGCTATGTACCTGATGGTTCTGACAATGTTATCTACACAAATTCTGGCAGCTATGTACCTGTTGGTTCTGACAATGTATACTATACAAATTCTGGCAGTTATGTACCTGACGGTTCTGACAATGTAATCTATACTCATTCTGGCAGCTATGTACCCAATGGTTCTGACAATGTATACTATACAAATTCTGGTGGCTATTTACCTGATGCTTCTTCCATGGCTGTTTATGCGGTTCCAAGAAGCCATTTAGCATTTGTGAATTGAAGACATCGGTGACGGGTATTTGGAAGGGCGGGGGGAAGGCATGATGTGAGGGGATCACAGACTTTGGGTCATGGACGTCCATCTGAAGAAAAAAATCCTGACTATAAAATAGGATTTATTTTGTTACTATCTTAAAAATAGTTTTCTTTAATTTCATAATGTTTTTTCCGTCTACAAAAAAAATAAAAAAATACCTAGCTACTCACTTGTGAAATGTTGAGCTAAGAAACAGTAAACAAACTACTTATTAAGGATGGTCATATATACACAAATCAGTCAAGATTGGCCAATTGTTCAAAATGTGCCATCCGATAAAGGAAAGCAAATAAAACAAGAGGTCAATGACCTTGAAGCTCTACTGATTGATTTTGATTTCAGGAAGTAGTCGCTACAAACTGGTTTTTTGAAAATCTATTTTTAGCCGTGGTGGCCATCTTGAATTTCCAGCCGACCTGAAATTTTGCTAGGATCAATTAGACATCAAGAGCAACATTCCTGTGAAGTTTTATGAAAATCCGTCATGTAGTTTCAGAGGAGTAGTCGCTACAAGTTTTCATTATATAACTCTATGTAAACAAAGATGGCCACTGGCAGCCATGTTTAACGTCGAATCAAAATAATGTTCGACTTGAATAACCATCATGTCATGCTGATCATTTTAGAAAAAGTCCCATATCAATATCACTTATAGTTTTCAAGAAGTAGTCGCTACAAACTTGTATTTTGAAAATCAATTTTTAGCCATGGCGGCCATCTTGAATTTCCAGCCGACCTGAAATTTTGCTAGGATCAATTAGACATCAAGAGCAACATTCCTGTGAAGTTTTATGAAAATCCGTCAAGTAGTTTCAGAGGAGTAGTCGCTACAAGTTTTCATTATATAACTCTATGTAAACAAACATGGCCACTGGCAGCCATGTTTAACGTCGAATCAAAATAATGTTCGACTTGAATAACCATCATGTCATGCTGATCATTTTAGAAAAAGTCCCATATCAATATCACTTATAGTTTTCAAGAAGTAGTCGCTACAAACTTGTATTTTGAAAATCTATTTTTAGCCATGGCGGCCATCTTGAATTTCCAGCCGACCTGAAATTTTGCTAGGATCAATTAGACATCAAGAGCAACATTCCTGTGAAGTTTTATGAAAATCCGTCAAGTAGTTTCAGAGGAGTAGTCGCTACAAGTTTTCATTATATAACTCTATGTAAACAAACATGGCCACTGGCAGCCATGTTTAACGTCGAATCAAAATAATGTTCGACTTGAATAACCATCATGTCATGCTGATCATTTTAGAAAAAGTCCCATATCAATATCACTTATAGTTTTCAAGAAGTAGTCGCTACAAACTTGTATTTTGAAAATATATTTTTAGCCATGTCGGCCATCTTGAATTTCCGGCCGACCTGAAATTTTGCTAGGATCAATTAGACACCAAGAGCAACATTTCTGTGAAGTTTCATGAAAATCCGTCAAGTAGTTTCAGAGGAGTAGTCGCTACAAGTTTTCATTATATAACTCTATGTAAACAAACATGGCCACTGGCAGCCATGTTAAATGTCGAATCAAAATAATGTTCGACTCGGATAACCATCATGTCATGCTGATCATTTTAGAAAAAGTCCCATATCAATATCACTTATAGTTTTCAAGAAGTAGTCGCTACAAACTTATTTTTTAAAAATCTATTTTTAACTGTGGCAGCCATCTTGAATTTCTGGCCGATCTGAAATTTTGCTAGGATCAATTAGACATTAAGAGCAACATTCCTGTAAAGTTTCATGAAAATCCGCCAAGTAGTTTCAGAGGAGTAGTCGCTACAAGTTTTTACTATATAACTCTATGTAAACAAAGATGGCCGCTGGCAGCCACGTTTAACGTCGAATCAAAACGATTTTTGATAAGGACCAACATCATGTCATGCTGATCATTTTAGAAAAAGTCCCATATCAATATCACTTATAGTTTTCAAGAAGTAGTCGCTACAAACTTGTATTTTGAAAATTTATTTTTAGCCGTGGCGGCCATCTTGAATTTCCGGCCGACCTGAAATTTTGCTAGGATCATTTAGACATCAAGAGCAACATTCCTGTGAAGTTTCATGAAAATCCGTCAAGTAGTTTCAGAGGAGTAGTCGCTACAAGTTTTCATTATATAACTCTATGTTAACAAAGATGGCCGCTGGCAGCCATGTTTAACGTCAAATCAAAACGATTTTCGACAAGGACCAACATCATGTCATGCTGATCATTTTAGAAAAAGTCCCATATCAATATCACTTATAGTTTTCAAGAAGTAGTCGCTACAAACTTGAATTTAAAAAATCTATTTTTAGCTTTGGCGGCCATCTTGGATTTCACATCAACATGAATTTTTGCTAGGATCAACAAGACTTCATGGGCAACATTTCTGTAAAGTTTTATGAATATCCATCCAGTAGTTTCAGAGGAGTAGTCGCTACAAATAAAAGTTAACGGACAGACGGACGGACAGACGGACAGACGGACGACGGACGCCGCACCACGGCATAAGCTCTGCTGATCTCTGATCAGTAGAGCTAAAAAAGAGGCCGGGTTCAATGACGATCTTCTGTTAATAAGCTTATTAGGACTATTAAGACGATGTGACCTATCAAGGTGCCAACACAACACTGTTTAACTATAAATTTCTACTTCTACACAACAGTTGTGTAGAACCCTCGATATGTATCATGTCAAAAGAATGAGAATCAGGGGTAAAATTTAACAACAAAAACACACTCAAGTCGTTGTGTTCTCCAGTCCAAACATTCCATAAACAATAATTCAACCAAACTTAATATGCGGCTTATCTAATGCATGTGTACATTTCGGTGGTTTCGCCTTGTATCTGTGTTATCACTCTTCTTCCATATAGCCTCCAGTCCCTTTAAAGGGACACACGGCAATCTGGAATTTTTTAAAACTCACGACGTCCCACTAGTTTTTCTGGATAACTTACATTTGTTCAATCATTAATATTAATTATAAGAATAGTAATAAGCAAATTGTATTTGCATATTATTCAATTCTGATATTATTGCACCAATAATATATTAAAACGTACAGTAGAATAATACAAAAAAGTGAATACTTAAAACTTTATTTATTTAAATGTAACCCGGTTAAAAGTAAACATGATCCTGGATATATAAACCGAGACACCCATTTCAAACACTTCAAGATTGCCGTGTGTCCCTTTAACACATGAAGTTTCATCTCCTTATCTGTAGACGTTAAGGATTTAATTGGACTAATCTTGTATGTAATGTGAGACAAGGTTTACTGATGATAAATTTACATTCAACCTATTACCCCATTATTTAAAGCAACTTAGGAATTGTAAGTAAATTGCACAAGCTTGACCCATGACTTTGAACAAACCAATTTTGGCGTGCATGGGTCTATTGATGATACAAACACGCTGTTTCACTCGATTAAAAACTCAAATAATCAAGGGCAGTTACTTTGTAACCCAGGCATGGACTTTGCTCATTGTCGACATAAGGTCACAAAAAATTGTTGAAGATATGTTAACACACTGAAAGAAGATTATAGTATCAATTATCATGTGCAATAACACTGTAACCATGAAATATTTTGCACATTGTGGAACAAGTCCAAGATCTTTTTGAAACAAACCCTTAAATTAATGTGGCTGAAAATATAGCTGTTAACTGAAGTTATCGTGTTCCGAGAAAAATCATAACTGTTAAACAAAGTTGTTGCCTTCATAAGCTGGATAAAATCATACAACGCGTTATCCAATCAGACCTCCTGGGCCTGGAGAGTTTCATATCAAATTTCGGAGATATAATAAATTAAGAAATGCTAGTATACGTACATGAGGTGTATGAGGTGGAGGTAACAGACCATTCTGGTACGTCCCCCCATCGAATGGCAATCCATTTGTTACATTGGTGAATCGACCATACATGTCTGCTATTGTTTGCTGGTTCCATTGGCCGGGAGGCATAAAGTTTTTACCAGGGTGTGGGAACCTATTCCTTGGCATACCTGCAGGTAATAGAAATAAATACAAATTTTTTGGAGAAAACATAACATTTATAAAGCGCCATTTTTAAAATGGAAATTTTGTTGGGTTGATTTGGGTAAAGACACACACCACTGTAACAGTTTATATATTGTATGTTACAATATTTACCTTTTTTATAAACAAGGGTAGGAACCTACGTCACGCGCACGCGCTATAACAGATCCGTTTACATACACAGAAGCTGGATTCGGGAGCAGGTAAGTGAATTTTACCAAAATTTACGAAACATTTGGTTAATTGACAATGCCTACCTTACCGCATGGATGAAAAATATTTTATCAAACCTTAAATAAGCTGTAAACTCCCAGCCGTTTGTCAGTTTACTTCGATACAATCTTATTTCAAAGCCAGGTACCGTTTACATTTTGGTCGAAATGCGATTGTATCGATGTAAACTAACAAACGGTTGGGAGTTTACAGCTTATTTAAGGTTTATTTAAAGCCTTCTGATCCATGCGGTATGATGGGCATTGTCAATTTACCAAATGTTTTGTAAATCTTAATAAAAATCCACTTACCAGCTACGGAATCAAGCTTCCGTGTATGTGAACGGATCCGTATTGGCGCGTGCGCATGACGTAGTTTGCTACCCTTGATAAAGCTGCATGAAAATATTTGACTATCGGGCAAAAAATAAAATATGTTCCTCGTTGTTTTACCTTTGTTAATAATAATGCATTGTACAAAGACAATAGGAATTCGCCAAAAGGTTTGTCAATTGGACCCATTAATAGTTAAACAATAAATAAGATAGCTCGATATTTTGTTGCTATCAAGTGTTCGATTAGGCCATTTTTATTTTTTATTTTTGAGGTTACCGACGCTTCTACCTTAAAATTTGGCAAAAATGAACAAGAAATATCATCAGTAAGTGATAATTAACATGTCGCCAGTACATAGATATCTCTGCCCTATTGTTGATGTCGGAGTATATTGACAATAGGTTATATTATAATACAGTGCTTTATTATACTGTTGCACGTGCTATTGTTTGTCGGAGGTATAGTATTGGTTTGATTGGTTAAAATGGATAAATGATTGACAACTGGCGACATGTTCGTTTGATTGAATTTTTCCCGCCATTTGTAGCTAGCACGTTGGATCATATATAATGCTTGATTTGTTTATGGTAGAAGCAGACCTCCCCATTTTTCCTGGATAGAACCAGTACTGTATACATGTATCTCCCGCCATCTGCAAGAGTTGACACTTTCTCATCCGTCAAGTCGAGCCCCCCAAATTTGGTTTGCTTATAGTAATTCCTATATTCATGAAATGTTAAGGGTTACAGCTGGCATGCAGGTAAAACACAGTGGTAATGGAAGGTAGAATGAATTATTCTTGCATGCCAGATATGGGTATCCGCGTTTTACATGGGGATGGAAAGTCTTATCTTTATGGGTAAAGATAAAAGTTTATCTTTATGGATAAAGGTAAGTCACGGGAACCAATAACGATGTCAATAACGTGAACAGACGAATGACGTCATTGTGCGGAAAAAAAACATGTAAAACGTTACTTATTGGCAACGTCTACGCATAAAACGTCAATGATATGCAAGAAAAATAATCTGTCATGGGTATTCGGTTCAGATAGGCAATTCCAACCCTCGGTATAAGTGCTTTAATCGCAACCTCGGCAGAGCCTCGGTTTCAATAAAAACACTTATACATCTGGTTGGAATTCCCTATCTTCACCGGATACCCATGAAAGATTCTTATAATGTGCACAAGGTCTTGGCAAATAAGACATGTTTGTACTTTGATTGAATTGGTTGAATTGGATTTTATAGTCGCACCAACAGCTAAGGTCATATGGCGTCTTTCCAGCTTCCATTGGTGGAGGAAGACCCCAGGTGCCCCTCCGGACAATTTTCGTGCACGGGCGGGCACCTGGGTAGAACCGCCGACGTTCCGCAAGCCAGCTTGATAGCTACATGTTTGTACAATTTGTTTTTAATTTAGTAAAAACCTTATTTATTAGTTTTTATAATGAAGAAAAACAAACTATATTCCAATTTTTACCCCTACCCCATTATTATAAGAATCTTCAATGGGTATCCGGTGAAAATAGAAAATTCCAACCCAAGGTATGTGTTTTTATCCGAAATGAGGCTCGAACGAGTTTCAATTAAACACTTATACCGACGGCTGGAATTCCCTATCTGAAACGAATACCCATGATAGATTCTTTTTCTTGCGTATCAGAGACATGTTGTGCATTGACGCCGCCAGCTACTAATGTTTTGCATGCTTTCCTGCTTACCGGTGCGCGAGTGACTTTTATCTTTACCCATAAGACAAGAATTTCCATCTCCCATGTAAAAAACTTGGATAGCCTTATCCGGTATGCAAGAAATTTGCATACACATACATGTAGCGCAAAACTAAAAATGATGTGTAAATAAGTACTATTGTTTGGGGCACTTGTTTCAGCCAAAGGTTTTTTGGACTATATTGATAAAAATCATCTAGTACCTAAATAAGTTGTATATCAGTGAAATTGATATTGTAAGTTAAGAAACAAGAGGTCAATGACCTTGAAGCTCTACTGATTGATTTTGATTTCAGGAAGTAGTCGCTACAGACTTGTTTTTTGAAAATCTATTTTTAACCGTTGCGGCCATCTTGAATTTCCGGCCGACCTGAAATTTTGCTAAGATCAATAAGACATTAAGAGCAACATTCCTGTGAAGTTTCATGAAAATCCGTCAGGTAGTTTCAAAGAAGTAGTCGCTACAAGTTTTCATTATATAACTCTATGTAAACAAAGCAGCCATGTTTAAGGTCAAATCAAAACGATTTTCGACAAGGACCAACATCATGTCATACTGATCATTTTAGAAAAAGTCCCATATCAATATCTCTTATTGTTTTGAAGAAGTAGTCGCTACAAACTTATTTATTTTAAATCTATTTTTAGCTGTGGCGGCCATCTTGAATTTCCGGCCGACCCGAAATTTTTCTAGGATCAACTAGACATCAAGAGCAACATTCCTGTGAAGTTTCATGAACATCCGTCAAGTAGTTTCAGAGGAGTAGTCGCTACAAGTTTTTACTATATAACTCTATGTAACCAAAGATGGCCACTGGCAGCCATGTTTAACGTTGAATCAAAATAATTTTCCACAAGGATCTACATCATGTCATGCTGATCATTTTAGAAAAAGTCCCATATCAATATCACTTATAGTTTTCAAGAAGTAGTCGCTACAAACTTATTTTTTAAAAATCTTTTTTTAGCTGTGACGGCCATCTTGAATTTCCGGCCGACCTGAAATTTTGACAGGATCAATTAGACATCAAGAGCAACATTCCTGTAAAGTTTCATGACAATCCGCCAAGTAGTTTCAGAGAAGTAGTCACTACAAGTCTTTACTATATAACTTTATGTAAACAAAGATGGCTGCTGGCAGCCATGTTTAACGTTGAATCAAAACGATTTTTGACTAGGATCAACATCATGTAATGCTGATCATTTTAGAAAAAGTCCCATATCAATATCACTTATAGTTTTCAAGAAGTAGTCGCTACAAACTTATTTTTTAAAAATCTATTTTTAGCTGTGACGGCCATCTTGAATTTCCGGCCGACCTGAAATTTTTCTAGGATCAATCAGACATCAAGAGCAACATTCCTGTAAAGTTTCATGACAATCCGCCAAGTAGTTTCAGAGAAGTAGTCGCTACAAATTTTTACTATATAACTCTATGTAAACAAAGATGGCCGCTGGCAGCCATGTTTAACGTTGAATCAAAACGATTTTTGACTAGGATCAACATCATGTCATGCTGATCATTTTAGAAAAAGTCCCATATCAATATCACTTATAGTTTTCAAGAAGAAGTCGCTACAAACTTGTATTTTAAAACTCTATTTTTAGCTTTGGCGGCCATCTTGGATTTCACATCAACATAAATTTTTGCTAGGATCAACTAGACTTTATGGGCAACATTTCTGTAAAGTTTCATGAATATCCATCCAGTAGTTTCAGCTGTGAAGTCGCTACAAGTTTTTACTATATAACTCTATGTAAACAAAGATGGCCGCTGGCAGCCATGTTTAACGTTGAATCAAAACGATTTTTGACTAGGATCAACATCATGTCATGCTGATCATTTTAGAAAAAGTCCCATATCAATATCACTTATAGTTTTCAAGAAGAAGTCGCTACAAACTTGTATTTTAAAACTCTATTTTTAGCTTTGGCGGCCATCTTGGATTTCACATCAACATGATTTTTTGCTAGGATCAACTAGACTTTATGGGCAACATTTCTGTAAAGTTTCATGAATATCCATCCAGTAGTTTCAGCTGTGAAGTCGCTACAAGTTTTTACTATATAACTCTATGTAAACAAAGATGGCCGCTGGCAGCCATGTTTAACGTTGAATCAAAACGATTTTTGACTAGGATCAACATCATGTCATGCTGATCATTTTAGAAAAAGTCCCATATCAATATCACTTATAGTTTTCAAGAAGAAGTCGCTACAAACTTGTATTTTAAAACTCTATTTTTAGCTTTGGCGGCCATCTTGGATTTCACATCAACATGAATTTTTGCTAGGATCAACTAGACTTTATGGGCAACATTTCTGTAAAGTTTCATGAATATCCATCCAGTAGTTTCAGCTGTGAAGTCGCTACAAATAAAAGTTTACGGACAGACAGACGGACAGACGGACGGACGGACGGACGGACGACGGACTCCGCACCACGGCATAAGCTCTGCTGATCTCTGATCAGTAGAGCTAATAAAACAAGAGGTCAATGACCTTGAAGCTCTACTGATTGATTTTGATTTCAGGAAGTAGTCGCTACAAACTTGTTTTTTGAAAATCTATTTTTAGCCGTGGCGGCCATCTTAAATTTTGCTACGATCAATTAGACATCAAGAGCAACATTCCTGTGAAGTTTTATGATAATCCGTCAAGTAGTTTCAGAGGAGTAGTCGCTACAAGTTTTCATTATATAACTCAATGTAAACAAAGATGGCCGCTGACAGCCATGTTTAACATTGAATCAAAATAATGTTCGACTCAGATAACCATCATGTCATGCTGATCATTTTAGAAAAAGTCCCATATCAATATCTCTTACAGTTTTCAAGAAGTAGTCGCTACAAACTTATTTTTTAACAAGAGGTCAATGACCTTGAAGCTCTACTGATTGATTTTGATTTCAGGAAGTAGTCGCTACAGACTTGTTTTTTGAAAATCTATTTTTAACCGTTGCGGCCATCTTGAATTTCCGGCCGACCTGAAATTTTGCTAAGATCAATAAGACATTAAGAGCAACATTCCTGTGAAGTTTCATGAAAATCCGTCAGGTAGTTTCAAAGAAGTAGTCGCTACAAGTTTTCATTATATAACTCTATGTAAACAAAGCAGCCATGTTTAAGGTCAAATCAAAACGATTTTCGACAAGGACCAACATCATGTCATACTGATCATTTTAGAAAAAGTCCCATATCAATATCTCTTATTGTTTTGAAGAAGTAGTCGCTACAAACTTATTTATTTTAAATCTATTTTTAGCAGTGGCGGCCATCTTGAATTTCCGGCCGACCTGAAATTTTTCTAGGATCAACTAGACATCAAGAGCAACATTCCTGTGAAGTTTCATGAACATCCGTCAAGTAGTTTCAGAGGAGTAGTCGCTACAAGTTTTTACTATATATAACTCTATGTAACCAAAGATGGCCACTGGCAGCCATGTTTAACGTCGAATCAAAATAATTTTCCACAAGGATCTACATCATGTCATGCTGATCATTTTAGAAAAAGTCCCATATCAATATCACTTATAGTTTTCAAGAAGTAGTCGCTACAAACTTATTTTTTAAAAATCTATTTTTAGCTGTGACGGCCATCTTGAATTTCCGGCCGACCTGAAATTTTGATAGGATCAATTAGACATCAAGAGCAACATTCCTGTAAAGTTTCATGACAATCCGCCAAGTAGTTTCAGAGGAGTAGTCGCTACAAGTTTTTACTATATAACTCTATGTAAACAAAGATGGCCGCTGGCAGCCATGTTTAACGTTGAATCAAAACGATTTTTGACTAGGATCAACATCATGTAATGCTGATCATTTTAGAAAAAGTCCCATATCAATATCACTTATAGTTTTCAAGAAGTAGTCGCTACAAACTTATTTTTTAAAAATCTATTTTTAGCTGTGACGGCCATCTTGAATTTCCGGCCGACCTGAAATTTTTCTAGGATCAATCAGACATCAAGAGCAACATTCCTGTAAAGTTTCATGAATATCCGCCAAGTAGTTTCAGAGAAGTAGTCGCTACAAGTTTTTACTATATAACTCTATGTAAACAAAGATGGCCGCTGGCAGCCATGTTTAACGTTGAATCAAAACGATTTTTGACTAGGATCAACATCATGTCATGCTGATCATTTTAGAAAAAGTCCCATATCAATATCACTTATAGTTTTCAAGAAGAAGTCGCTACAAACTTGTATTTTAAAACTCTATTTTTAGCTTTGGCGGCCATCTTGGATTTCACATCAACATGAATTTTTGCTAGGATCAACTAGACTTTATGGGCAACATTTCTGTAAAGTTTCATGAATATCCATCCAGTAGTTTCAGCTGTGAAGTCGCTACAAGTTTTTACTATATAACTCTATGTAAACAAAGATGGCCGCTGGCAGCCATGTTTAACGTTGAATCAAAACGATTTTTGACTAGGATCAACATCATGTCATGCTGATCATTTTAGAAAAAGTCCCATATCAATATCACTTATAGTTTTCAAGAAGAAGTCGCTACAAACTTGTATTTTAAAACTCTATTTTTAGCTTTGGCGGCCATCTTGGATTTCACATCAACATGAATTTTTGCTAGGATCAACTAGACTTTATGGGCAACATTTCTGTAAAGTTTCATGAATATCCATCCAGTAGTTTCAGCTGTGAAGTCGCTACAAGTTTTTACTATATAACTCTATGTAAACAAAGATGGCCGCTGGCAGCCATGTTTAACGTTGAATCAAAACGATTTTTGACTAGGATCAACATCATGTCATGCTGATCATTTTAGAAAAAGTCCCATATCAATATCACTTATAGTTTTCAAGAAGAAGTCGCTACAAACTTGTATTTTAAAACTCTATTTTTAGCTTTGGCGGCCATCTTGGATTTCACATCAACATGAATTTTTGCTAGGATCAACTAGACTTTATGGGCAACATTTCTGTAAAGTTTCATGAATATCCATCCAGTAGTTTCAGCTGTGAAGTCGCTACAAGTTTTTACTATATAACTCTATGTAAACAAAGATGGCCGCTGGCAGCCATGTTTAACGTTGAATCAAAACGATTTTTGACTAGGATCAACATCATGTCATGCTGATCATTTTAGAAAAAGTCCCATATCAATATCACTTATAGTTTTCAAGAAGAAGTCGCTACAAACTTGTATTTTAAAACTCTATTTTTAGCTTTGGCGGCCATCTTGGATTTCACATCAACATGAATTTTTGCTAGGATCAACTAGACTTTATGGGCAACATTTCTGTAAAGTTTCATGAATATCCATCCAGTAGTTTCAGCTGTGAAGTCGCTACAAGTTTTTTACTATATAACTCTATGTAAACAAAGATGGCCGCTGGCAGCCATGTTTAACGTTGAATCAAAACGATTTTTGACTAGGATCAACATCATGTCATGCTGATCATTTTAGAAAAAGTCCCATATCAATATCACTTATAGTTTTCAAGAAGAAGTCGCTACAAACTTGTATTTTAAAACTCTATTTTTAGCTTTGGCGGCCATCTTGGATTTCACATCAACATGAATTTTTGCTAGGATCAACTAGACTTTATGGGCAACATTTCTGTAAAGTTTCATGAATATCCATCCAGTAGTTTCAGCTGTGAAGTCGCTACAAATAAAAGTTTACGGACAGACGGACAGACGGACGACGGACTCCGCACCACGGCATAAGCTCTGCTGATCTCTGATCAGTAGAGCTAAAAATCTATTTTTAGCCATGGCGGCCATCTTGAATTTCCGGCCGACCTGAAATTTTGCTAAGATCAATTAGACATCAAGGGCAACATTCGTGTGAAGTTTCATGAAAATCCGCCAAGTAGTTTCAGAGGAGTGGTCGCTACAAGTTTTCATTATATAACTCTATGTAAACAAAGATGGCCGCTGACAGCCATGTTTAACATCGAATCAAAACGATTTTTGACAAGGACCAACATCATGTCATGCTGATCATTTTAGAAAAAGTCCCATATCAATATCACTTGTTGTTTTCAAGAAGTAGTCGCTACAAACTTGTATTTTGAAAATCTATTTTTAGCCATGGTGGCCATCTTGAATTTCCGGTCGACCTGAAATTTTGCTAGGATCAATGATACATCAAGAGCAACATTCCTGTGAAGTTTCATGAAAATCCATCAAGTAGTTTCAGAGACGTAGACGCTACAAGTTTTCATTATATAACTCTATGTAAACAAAAGATGAACATCATGTCATGCTGATCATTTTAGGAAAAGACGCATATCAATATCACTTAGAGTTTTCAAGAAGTAGTCGCTACAAACTTGTTTTTTAAAAATCTATTTTTAGATTTGGCAGCCATCTTGGATTTCACATCAACATGAATTTTTGCTAGGATCCACTAGACTTCATGGGCAACATTTCTGTAAAGTTTCATGAAAATCCATTCAGTAGTTTCAGAGGAGTAGTCGCTACAAAAAAAAAGTTTACGGACGGACAGACGGACGGACGGACAGACAGACGGACGACGCACCACGGCATAAGCTCTGCTGATCTCTGATCAGAAGAGCTAAAAAATGATTGCGAGAAAGCTGTTTAATATGGAGGCATTTTCAATGCAAAATTCTGCTGCATGAAAAATATTTGTGTTTTGAATTTTTACCCAAAAATGGTTTTAAAAATGGCTTTTTCATCAGAAAATGACTTGGGCCGTAAAATATTTATATCTCAACCGATTTTCAAAACCAAGTTATTTTTATTTACCACTAAAAATACCAGTTCTAATGATAAATAATTGATGTATTTATAAAATAAATTGCTCAAGCTACTGCAGAAAAACCTTTGGCTGAAACAAGCGCCCCGAAAAATAATTCAGACACTTACTAAACACTTCAAGATTACCATGTGTCCTTTTCATGAATGGTATCTTATATAATATCTACCTAATTTTATAAAGACAGCACATTGCACGAAATCACACTGATCGAAATCATCGAGGGCAAACATTAGCGTAGTGATCATTGGCTGGATAGTGGGTAAACTCTCATATTTACCTTTGGGATTTTATCATAATCCAGCATACATGGACTCAAACCAAATAGTTCAGGGGCAGATACAAGATTTGAGGTGGGAGGGGATGTACATGTCAAGATGTACCTCATTTCCTTATCGCCCTGGATCCACACACCAAATTTAGTTTATTGGAGCGCGTGGTCCTGTGGTAGGGTGTTGGACTACAGATCGACAGGTCGTGAGTTCAATCCTCACCGTGGCCATGTTATTTATCCTTGAGCAAGATAATTTATCAACATTGCTTAATACTGGTTCTACCCAGGAAGCCATCGAGAGTGATTAATACAAGTTGCAAGAACTTGTTCCGAAATCGATGTAAAAAAAATATGGTTAAACTAAATTTAGTTGCAATATTTCATAATAGTTATCACGAAATAACAGGATCCATTTTGTTCATTTTGTTGAAACAAAAAAACAAGAGGCAAAAGAGGGCGTGCAGACGCTCTACTGGCTAACATGGCTCTTTTATCAGGGGATTTCATCAGTTGCCCTTCAGTACTTTCAAATTTATAGATCAGAAAATGTTTGACTCATTTGACCTTCGACCTCCAAATTTGACCTTGACCTTTGAAGTACAGACCCAATTTATGCATGACACACCTTCTAATCATGCTGAACATTTGTAGGCTCAGGGGTGTAATTAAGAGACGGTAGGTGGGGATTTTCCACTGCTACTTTGACTGGTCTACCCAGCTACTATGATTACTTTTACTAGTATTTTATACAAGGATCGATCAAAATACCCGGCTACTCTGCTCTGTGGGCTATTTACTTGAAAAGTTAATGACACCCATGGTAGGTTTTATCAAAATCCCTTCAGTAGTTGGGAGTTACGACTGGTACAAAATTTTGCTAATATGACCTTTGACCTCAGATGTGTCTTTGACCTCTGACCTCCAGATGTGTCTTTGACCTCTGAGGTACAGACCTGATTCTTATAAGCGAAACACATTCTCACCATGATTAATATTTCTGTGTAGTTTTATCAAAATCTCTTTAGTAGTTGTTATTGCTCTAAAATATGATTTTCAGTTGTTTGACTTTTGACCTCCAAGTGTGACTTTGACCTTTGAGGTACAGACTTGATTCTAATGCGCGAAACACCGAACATTTCTGTGTCGTGTTATTAAACTCCCTTAGACTTGTCCGTAAGTAAGCAGATATTGAGCATAACCAAATAACCGCCCGACTTTTATTCAGTGAAATGTATACATGAAAACATGAGGATAGACTCTAAGAAGTCTGTAGTAATACATTCGTGAGTTTGAAAAAAAAGAAGCTTTAATGATTATTTGTAAATAAAGTGGGACCCACAATATTTACCTTTTCTACGATCACGTGACTTTCATTAGCGCATTAGGTTTTCACCATAGTATGTATTGAGTAATATGTATAGCCCGCTTAGCTCAGTCGGGAGCGGTGGACAACTTCACGCTCACGCTCATTATTATTATCGCGAGTGTATTTTTAGTTCGGGCTGCGGGTTCAAATGTCCAAAGCGGTTTTTCTTTTTTTTGTACCGCGATTGAATTCCATCAAACAATCTTACTTTTAATTAGTAAATATTCAATAATGTTTAGTGTGTAATGTTTGCGAACATAATAAGTGTGTGTTTTATAAGCTAAAAGTTACGGACATTGTCCCTTTAAGTGGTTTAGAAGTGGCTGAGAAACAATTTTGACTCAAATAACCGTGACCTCCAAGTACGGACCTGATTCTTGCGTGCTACAAACCTTATCATAACATTTCTGTATATAATATGCAGGCGACACAAAAAGTGGCCAGAATCCCTACCCAACCAGGCAACCATAACCGTACGAATTTGTGTGCAGGGCAGGAAAAGATATCTCTTGACTTACCCGTCCTACATAACATTTAAATGATCAAATTGGTCAATTGTTAGAAAAAAAAAATCTGAATTTCTACTCGCGGACGAGTGGAATTTTCGTGCCCTGTGTGAAGCTTTCTTACATCACAGGCAGTTCTTTATAGATGTGTTTGGTGTCTGTATGCAATACAGACCTGGAGTAGTTCAGAAACTAAAACATAATGGGCATAACACTTAGCAACACTATTCATATTCTTTTTTAAAGATTTTTCTGCTAATTTTGAAAGCAGCTCTCACTCCTTGGTATTTTGTAATTTTGTACAGGTACCAGTATTCAAGCCTGGTTACAGAGGACATTATGTCTGTCTTCCGTTAGCACCATAAATCTAGATGTGTATCTCTCTACAGGGCTAACTTGGGCTAATGCTAATGATCATAATTTATGGGTTAGCATCCCTTATTTGGGAGATGCTCTATGAACCAGGCTAATGCTAATGCTACATGATTTATGTGTTAGCATTCCTTATTTGTAGATGCTATAAGATTGATGAGTTAGCATGCTAATATTTACGACCATGCTAACCCCTTATTTGGAAGGGACCTTATAAAAAGGAAGGGTTTTCTTTGTTCGTGGACTAACAAGAGATCAGTAGTTATGTGAGAAAGAGACTATCATTATTAGTAAACTGTTGTAAATATTAATTCACCATTATAGTTGGTAGCATGTAGAAATAAAGTTATAGAATATAGAATTGGACTATATATTTCTTTCTACCTTTGAAGTGAAGAAATTGTAAAAGTATGTATGATATTTAGTTGAACTACAAAATTGATAAATACCTGCAAGGTCTAAAGGTAATACCGTATTTGCCCTGATAGATATAAGCATCCGGGCGCTTTACAAAATGCAAAGGGGGCAATCATTTTTTTATTATTATTATAGGATATACTTAAAAGCAATACTTGCCAGATCGTATACCCCAAACTCAGCCTCAGATGTCATGCACACTAAATCTAAAATCTAAATATTTTATTTTTATTTTACAAAAGATCGAACATTTATTGAATTTTTAAGATTTTTGGGATTTTCATTATAACATAAAAGGTAGGATTTCTAAAAAAAAAAAAAATGTGGGAGGGGCACTTCTACCTATGGGGAGGCTTTACTATTAGAGCAAAAACGGTATTCATAGCTGGATAAGGGTATTTTAAATAAGTTCAAATTGCATCCATGAAGAATATCAATTAAACCAACAATAATAGAAGGAAAAAAGCTCATGGGAAATTGCCAAACCCATAAGTACAAATAGAGCAGTACCTACCTGCTTGCATAGGGTGGAAGTTGCTTGGGACAAACACTTGGGGACCATATTTGCCCCTCATTCTTGGTCGACCCCCGCCATACCTGAAAAATAGAAATGTTATTGGTTAAAAGTAATCGCACAAAAACAATGAAAAGAGTGTAAGAAAACAAGCTTGTGCATAGCTAGGGCAAATTTCTTTAATAGCCTGATTACTCTAATGTCAACATACCAAAGGACTGGTTCTCTAATAAATTCCCTTATTCATGGTATCAACATACCAAACTTTCTTTAACTAATGCCCTTTTTCTGGTATCAACTTGCCAAATATTCTGTAATAAATGCCCCTAAATCTAGTCAGAGATTTTTTTGTTGAGATAAACAGAATGTCTCCCCCAACAGCCACAACCTTGCTTAAGGGGGCCCTCTGGTGAAAATCAAAACAGATAGAATTTTTTATTTCCCTGTTTTTTATGAAGACTAACATATTACTAGTTAGTTTCTGGGAAAATAATGATGTGTTGGTGATTTAACTTTTTAGCAATATTAATCTTTAGCTATACACCCCCAAAGTGGGGTTTTAAATTCATAATCAGCTGAAAATTGGGTATGGCTTTAGAAATCACCTAATATTTTATGTAAAAAAAAGAAGCAAATGAAAAAAAAATTATGAGAAGCTAAACAGGTATCAATACAAAAGTAAGAAAACCCTTGAAATAATAAAAATAGGAGAAATCTTTGAAGTTTTCAATTTCAGCACACCTTCTAATGAAACAAAAAAATCACAGAAAATTGCATTTTTGGGCAAATTTTGGGCAAGAATAACTAAAAAAAAATCAGATGAAATTTGTAATAAACTGGTATATAAATAGAGAATTTTAAGTTTATCAAATAAATGTGATAAAAAGTATATGTCGGTGTTCATCTAAAAGAGTTACAATTAAACATGTTAAAGACCCATCATTTTATTACAGAAAAATATAGATATGTGCTTTGGTTTTATTTATTATGTCAAAGTCATTTAAATGACTGGCATACATACAGCTGATATACAAACATCACATCTAATTGAATTACAAACAGTGTATCAGTATATAATATACACAATATGACCAAAATACGTTAAAAGACATGTTAATTTACCCCACCCACTTCATTTTGTATGGTATATTTTACCCGACTGTTGTATTTGCTTGTGTATACTGAAATAGCATCTGCCATGTTAGAATTAAAATTAATGTTAACACAATGTTATATCAAATCCAAATAATCTATCTCTAAGTGTGATATAACACACAATATACAACAGTTTGTCAATCAGAAGCATGTTATTAATTCACTCGTGTTTTTAGCCCTCGTGATATAATACCTGCACATATGATCTCACAACTGTGGCAAAGTGTGCGATATACCATTATTATGAATGAATCAAACCCTAACACTGGTATGTCGCACAATATACCAAAGTTTAGAGATCAGATGTGTAGGAATTATATCTCGAGGCTAAAGCCCTCGGAGACATATAGGATCTCAGGGATGATAGTGGTTGAAATGAAAACTGACATATAATAATCTATAATTATCGAACCTACATCAATGTGTGAGGTTCATGATTGAGATTATGTATACTAAGTATCAAGGATGTATGACTAATGGTTACTGGTATATGAGCTTGCCAGAATTGTTTAACGGCTCATCAACACATATAGGTTATTTAGAGCCCCACCCATAAAAAAAAGCAGGAGGATTTATGTCCCCTTACGATGGACGAGGCTAATTGGAAATGACCAACACTGAGGAAACTCAATGGCGCCGTTGAGGCTTGAACCCGAATCCTGTGCTTTTAAGTGCACTGCACTATCCACTATACAGGAACTTGACAAAACAAATATAACGGCTTAATATGTCAAACTAGTATAGACATGGGAAAATGTTTCCAGACTGTAATTAGTGGGAAGCGGTAACTAAGTCGACCTTGAACTAGAATTGTGTTCCATCATCCATGGAACACTTGCGTCGCCTGCTGACAGTGCTGTGTGCTTATTTCCAAGGTTAGGTTGCAGGTTAGGCTGATAGAAAGGGCATAACCCTGCCAAAATGAAAGTCAGAGGTGCACATGTGTAACAACATTTCTTGAGATGAAGATGAGTGTGAAGTTTCATGAACATAATTAAAATACTTTTAAATTGATGGCCAGATTAGGTTGCAGGTTTAAAGCATGACGGACGGACGAACGACGACGACGGACAAAGTGATCGATAAGTGTCTGCCACCCGAGGCAGATAACACAAAAATAAGTGTTCAGTTCTCATATAAAAATATCCGTCATGCGGATATTTTTTATGCACTCTTCAACCCAATGAATTTTACTTGACCAGGCTAGACCAGTGACATTTGCTTTATCAGAGGAGTACCGCTAAGTACAGCAAAACATGTTTCGAGATGCTAATTTCAGTGCTTGATGTTCACTTCGAGATTGCCTGTCACTTTAATTACAAAAGATCTATTTCAAAAGCTCGAATAAACAATAAATAGATTAAAATGACCTTGTGTTCCTAAAAGGCAGTTTTTCAGTTTCAGATACATGTACGCAAATGGAAACTTTTTTTTTTACACAGATCCAACTGAACCAAAGAAAAAATAATACAATATTTTATTTATATTATATTATTTTATTTATATTATATTTATAAACTAAACATCTATTAAATACCACAATAATGAAATTTACTTCATACTTACAACAAAAAAAATCAACCGTCATATATGGCCTAAAATGTGTTAAAATGATGTAAAACACCAAAAGTTATTTTGAATGTGAGCAGTATGACATTGTATACATTTGGTGTTTTTTAACAGCTTTACACATTATATAAATCTCTGTGAGGTATAATTATGTTCATTTTGGTTCTTTAAAAAAATAACGTCTGCTCAGTCCTCGGGATTGCCAAATAGAAGTCACCATCATGATCAGACGAACACATCTCAAGCGAGATACGCAGTAACAAGTATACACTGTAACACATCAGCCCGAAGAAAAATTAACCGTGTTTCTGATTTGGCCTAATTAAATTAATATATTTCCTGGAGTTTAGAATCTTGCGATCACAGTATAGTCAACTTTTTTGGTTAAATCCATGTCTTTCAGGGTTGCATTGGTATTTGAAGAACGAAGGGTATCTCTAAACCAGATGATGTGTCTCTGAAATGAACAAAACAAGTTGTTAAAAAGGATGGTGGGGAAAAATATATAAGCCATATGATATATGCATGGAATTTCACATGAATCGACAGAGTGTCCTGTTATTTTTAAAGGGAATTTATATACCGTATTTCCTCTAATAGTAGCTCCCGGGCGCTATGCAAAGTGCGAAGGGGGGTGATACTTTTATGATACAAATTTTCAATATATTTCAGTTCCTTTCCCCGACTGTTTCCTTATAGAATTACTGTACGGGCATCTTTTACTGTTACACTGGTATTGACTAAACCTAAACCCGACGATGTACTGAGTATATTACTGTCACCACTCTGCATCTGTATGATACACATTTCCGTCAAACTTGACAATTACAACACGTGTTGGTTGCGTATAAATTAAATAATAATAAAAGAAACTAAATAGTAAAATGAAAGAAACAAGATAAATAAAAGTGGTAATTTGTATTGATGATGATAGCACTTTAAGGTTTATGTCATAGACCATACTGGTGTCGAAGGTAAAAAACTCCCATTATCAAATCCATTAGCGGTAAAGACGAAAAACAGTGTGTGTTTTTTAGGAACTTTTAGATTTTTTAAGAAGGTAAAGTTTCTAAAAAGAGGTGGGGGTGCTTCTATTAGGGACGGTGCTTCTAATATAGGAAATACAGTATTATTAATTTAATATATAATAGGTAAATTTACATCACAGAGAAACGTGAACGTATTACCATCAACTTGTATGGGTTTTGTGTGATAATTAGAACCTCAGAAAATCATCTATTATTTATTAAACTCTTTAGCAAACATTATTTGGTGCTCGACAAGCTGTCGCATTGTATCTTTTTGCAAACTTGTTTAATAAATTCTATAATAAATCAGCACTCGATCATATAAGATCAGCTATTATATCTGCCAAGAAATTAATATATAATCATTCTTCTCCCATTACCACTAAACTTGAATCAACAAAATATTTTTTACCAGTATGGTTTCGGGGAGTCTTAACTCTTACCTAGCATTGCAGAGTTAGTTACGTTGAACTTTTGGGCATTACAAATATGGTTGTACGGACATAACAAAAATGAAATCTTGATTATTTAATTATTACACGTCTTTCATATTCAATGTGTGTCTGTGACAACAGATAATATTTTATTTATTGACTTGGGGGAAATGGGTAGATTTGGGTGTTTCGTGACACCCGTTAGAAGGAATAGTTAAGGTACCACATGATATTTTGGCTACTTCATTGGTTTAGATAGGAAGTTTCCACTCTGTTTGTTGTTATTTCAATATTTAAAACCAGATTTTCCCCTCCTGACAAGATATGACGTGGATATGGGTGTAGAACCACTGTTCTGACTTATTTTATAAATGAAAGTTTAAACATGTTCAGGTAAACTGTTGTTACTCATTAAAATGTGAAGCTTTTTTAATAAATCGTATAATTAATTTTTTGGCATTTTATTTTTTGTATACCATAAGAACTTAAGAACTTCATGCTCCCCGAAAGATGTCGGTACTGAAACATTTCAGGGTAGCATATAGTCCAACCGTGATATATTACAAGATAATTCACCGTAAACGATGTTCTATTTCTGTTCTAATACCCCTAAAATGTGAAAATAACGCACACATCTCATTCTGATATCTTTCGCATTGCTTTGCTGACTCTCCTAACGTTGCAAACGTTACAGTGATATCTTTCGCATTGCCTTGCTTATTCTTCTAAAGTTGCAAACGCTACAGTGATATATCGTTGAATGTAACGAGAATTGCATCAAGAATTGCAGCGCAAACCATAGACCCCACCGGCCCAGACAAACATTTTCCAGACATTTTCTATGATGGAGGTCAAAAATCAAGGTCAAGGTCACAATGACCTTATTTCGGTACACGACACACCGCTATCCCAAGACGTATTCACATACCAAGTTTGATATCTCTCTAAGTGTTATAGTATTGAAAATACTGTCCGGACGTCAAGGTTACAATGACCTTATTTTGGTATGCGACACACCGCTATCCCAAGATGTATTCACATACCAAGTTTGGTATCTCTAAGTGTTATAGTATTAAAAATACGGTCCGGATAAGAATTTTCTATGACAGAGGTCACAGGTCAAGGTCACGGTGACCTGTTTTTGGTACGCGACACACCGCTACCCCAAGTATATCCACATACCAAGTTTGGTATCTCAGTCTTATAGTATTAAAAATATGGACCGGACAAGCATTTCGGAAAGACGGACGGACAAACAGGGTGCAAACCTATAGTCCCCAGACGGTGGGGGACTAATTAACTGACAGGTGAAATCAGCAGTTACATTATGCTCAATGTTGAAAAGTCTTGCAACCATATTTACCTGTTGCTAACTTTGTGTTGGCATCCCAAATTTTATTGTGCCTCTTCCCAGTTGGTACATTGTTAGTGTAGCCGCACTGTGTATTACTGCATGGAACTGATAAAAAGAAGAATTTTCAAAACTGATTACTAACTTCCCTGGTAAGGATGTATTAATTACTTTCAAATATTCAGAGGTTGGGGACAGTATGCTTATATAAAACAATATTTTTATGATCAGGATTTTCATTTATAAACATTAATAAAACATACATCAGAGTGGTCATAGCTATTGAAAGCTAAGAGTCAATAACTTGTCAGCCCCGAGCTATCGGCTTGCGGGTTAAATTGTCAACAGTTTACAAGTAAATTTGTTTGCGTACAATTTCAGAGATGTATAGCTTTAATACACGACAAAAATTCAGAGATGAAAAGTGTAATTAAACCTTGTGTGAACAATGAAAGGTTTAGAATGTTCTGTGTCTGAAAAGTTGACTGTCCGATTAGTGCATCTGAAATGTCACTTGCTTCTCACCAATGGGACTAGGGTTCAATTCTCGGCCGGGACATGTGAGGTGACACGGTGGTCACCAAATCAGACAGGCTTGTTTTCTCCGATTATTTCTCCGGTTACTACGGTTTCCTCCCACACGAAAGACCACAGTTACGCTTACATTCGTGCCAACGAGAGTAATTGACATATGTTGTATAAACTTGTTTCGCGATTGTTGTAAAATAAATGAAGTTTATATTTTAAAGTGAAGACCCTTGTCTGAATAGTGCACAAAGCACAAATTGAAATTGCAAAACAAGCACTGAAAAAACAACCTTTTTTTAATTGTGGACAATCCATATGCGAGTATCCCCATGGCATGTGACAGCTGAAGTGGCACTTTTTGCAAGAAGATAGGGCATCAGCAAGAACACCTAGCTCAACAACCCTTCTACCTGTCCGCCAGTCTCCAGCTCCCTCGTCAACCAAACTGTCATCCGCAATATCTGACAGTCAGGTATGTCATTCTGTGACAAAGGCCTTTAAAAAGAGGAAGAAATAATATTGTAGAAGATATTTTCATGATTTCATCATGTCACTACTATGACAACTGACCAATAACACCTGACTGGGGAAAAAGATCTTCTTAGGCTTCTAACCTGCAAACACTTCCACTGTTTGAACCAATGGTAAAGTCTGAGGTGACATGTCGTACTTGACCCCGGGAACAATCCTGTATACACCCCGGGTACAATCCTGTATACACCTCGGGTACATTCCTGTATACAATATTGTACCAGACTTTAAATCTTGCCAGATCTTATCGTATTTTGAAAATTCTAACATTGATGTTTTGTGTGTATTTTCTTTAAAAACAATCAAGACTATAATGAAAACAAGTGTATCTGTTAAACATATTATAAACATATTGAAAAGCTTTATTATATTTTAAAGTAAATAACAATAAAACCATTTGCAAGCATTAGACACGCGACCTTCACTCGAGACTGCAATAGTGGGGCACATTCCTGTATACAGAAATGACCTTGGGTACAATCCTGTATACAGGAATGTATCTGGGGTACATTCCTGTGGGGATACATTCCTGCAGACAAAGACCCCATAAGCGTAATTAACGGTGCGGAAGTGCAGTTTTTAATAAAACCAATATTAGCAATAAATGTTGCTAAATGTAAAATGCTCCAATTACAATGACCAACCTGAGCAAGTAACATAATTTTACTTTCGTTTTCGCCAAAAATATGCACTACTGAAGTCAGAGAAAATAAAAAATTTCAGAGAACATTTATACGTACAATAACCATGATCGCCGGTGGAATCTACGGTTTCAGTGTTCCCTGTGTTCTGCCATCTTCTCTTCTGTGCTTCTAAGATCTGTTTACGTTTGTTTAATTGTTTTACGCTTAAGAAACCACGTTTTGTTTTACCCATTTTTGTATTCGAGGTCAGCAACGCGAAAAGCAGTCTGTGTCGAAGGGAGGTAAATCCCGATGTCGTAATAGTAAAATGGCAGCGGAATAGAATGTAGAACTTATAAAAAGAAAGCGACATGCTACAGGTTGTTGTTTAATAACATTTAATTGTTTATTATTATTTGGAAAGTGATTTTGGAACATCTTCCCACTTTTTACAACATTCACAAATGCGTTGCGCGAAATTATGCGCAGATCACGCTAATTCGTCACCAGAGGGCACCCTTAAAGATGTTCGATAGTGAAGTTTTGGATTGCATTAAGGACTTGTTGAAATGTTTCGGTATATAAATTGTATCACGGTATATAAATTGTATCACGGTATATAAATTGTATCATGGATACATTGACCTTTGAACAAATGACATCAAAATCAAAAGCAGTCATCATCTCACCACTGGCATGAAGTTTCAGGAGATTTGCTTTAAAAACAGAGGAGTAACAGTGGGACAAGGTGTTTCATTTTTGGGTCATGGTGAACTTGACCTCTGACCTTGTGGCTTCAGAATCAAAAGCGGTAATCCTCTTGCCACAGGCAGTATACACATAAAGTTTCATGAGATTTGCTTCAGGAGAAGAGGAGTAATAGTGCGACAAAATGTTTCATCATCTGGTCATGTTCACCTTTACCGTTGACTGTGACCTTTGATATTGTGACCTCAGAATCAATAGGAGTCATGCTCTCACCTCAGACTATCCATCCACAAAGTTTCATGAGATTTGATTTAGGAAAAGTGTACTTATAGTGTGGGCACAATTCTTCATTATCCGGTCAGCCTAATATTGACCTTTGACCTATTGACCTCAAAAACTATAGGGGTCATCCTCTCACCGCATAAACTTTGATGAGATTTGCTTCAGGGGAAATGAAATTACAGTGAGGACAAGGTTTTTTCATAATTGGGCCACGGTGACTTTCACCTTTGACCTACAGACCACAAAGTGAGGACATGGTTTTTCATTATTGGGTCAAGGTGACTCATCTTTGACCTACTGACCTCACAACATTTACTGCATATCTGGACATCATCATGATGCTTCGTAAAAGTTTCGTCAAAATCAAACAAGCCGTTTAGGATGAGTAGCGCAGACAAGATTTGTCGAAGGACAGAAAGGCTTCCCGGTAAACAATAATTCTCCTCAACCACTTTACATAAACAGTTGAAGTAGCACCAAGTGGATTCTGATAACATCGATATTTACATACAAACTGCATTATTGGATAAAATAACGTGATGAGGTGACCTTCTTTAACCCTTAGACTGCTAATGGCGACTACAATAGCCTTTGCATTCATTGTAAACCCAGATCAGAGGCTGATCAGGGTTTACAATGTCTGGCTGCTCATCAGTCATCTCTTCAAAACACCCCAATGTAACATAAATGGATTGGTCTAAATTTAAAGAAAGGACAGTCCATTATACATTCATAGCGTGCTAAGGGTTAACCCTAGTGCTAAAATAAATACACGAATCAGTTGTGAACTACATGTGTGCACTACATAATCCGTGGCCGGGGGGCTAACGACATTGTGTTTGTAAACCTTCTCGCTATCACCACTGCAGGTTCGAATCCCATTGGGAGCTCGACTTGTAAGTGCGGAAGTGTCTAACGGATGGCAGGAGGTGTACAGTACTGATCTACCCAGGAAAAGTGGGTGGTTTGCCTCCACCACAAAAAAACTGACCATCATATATAACCTTCAATGTGTTGAAAAATGACGTAAAACACCATACAAAAATACAAACTTCATAATAATAAAAAGGTTTGGTTTTGTTTAAATATTGATGGTTACGCAGGCAAGCAAAGGAATTGGAGATTGCAATCTTTATGCATTTAAATACAGAATTTTAAGTCAAGCATTTACTGCTTTCGGAAAAAAAATTTGTTGACATTTCAGCTAACATACAAGACTGCTTATGACACTTCAGCAAACATACAAGACTACTTTTGACACGGCTACTTTTGGTCTTCAGCAAACATACAGGGCTACTTTTGACATTTCAGCAAACATACGCGGCTACTTTGACACTTCAGCAAACATACGCGGATACTTTTACACTTCAGCAAACATACAGGGCTACTTTTGACATTTCAGCAAACATACAGGGCTACTTTTGACACTTCAGCAAACATACCAAGCTACTTTTGACATTTCAGCAAACATACAAGGCTACTTTTGACATTTTAGCAAACATACAGGGCTACTTTTGACACTTCAGCAAACATACAGGGCTACTTTTGACACTTCAGAAAACAAACAAGGCTACTTTTGACATTTCAGCAAACATACAGGGCTACTTTTGACACTTCAGCAAACATACAAGGCTACTTTTGACATTTCAGCAAACATACAAGGCTACTTTTGACATTTTAACAAACATACAAGGCTACTTTTACACTTCAGCAAACATACATGGCTACTTTTGACACTTCAGCAAACATACAGGGCTACTTTTGACACTTCAGCAAACACTTTTGAAACTTCAGCAAACATACATGGCTACTTTTGACACTTCAGCAAACATACAAAGCTACTTTTGACATTTCAGCAAACATACAGGGCTACTTTTGACATTTCAGCAAACATACAGGGCTACTTTTGACACTTCAGCAAACATACAAGGCTACTTTTGACATTTCAGCAAATATACAAAGCTACTTTTGACATTTTAGCAAATATACAGGGCTACTTTTGACACTTCTGCAAACATACAGGGCTACTTTTGACACTTCAGAAAACATACAAGGCTACTTTTGACATTTCAGCAAACATACAGGGCTACTTTTGACATTTCAGCAAACACACAAGGCTACTTTTGACATTTCAGCAAACATACAAGGCTGCTTTTGACATTTTAGCAAACATACAAGGCTATTTTTACACTTCAGCAAACATACATGGCTACTTTTGACACTTCAGCAAACATACAGGGCTACTTTTGACACTTCAGCAAACATACAAGTCTACTGTTGACACTTCAGCAAACATACAAGGCTCCTTTTGACACTTCAGCAAACACTTTTGAAACTTCAGCAAACATACATGGCTACTTTTGACACTTCAGCAAACATACAAGGCTACTTTTGACATTTCAGCAAACATACATGGCTACTTTGACACTTCAGTAAACATACAAGATTACTTTTCACACTTCAGCAAACATAAAAGACTACTGTTGACACTTCAGCAAACATACACGTTTACTTTTGACACGTCAGCAAACATACAAGGCTGCTTTTCACACTTCGCAAATCTACAAAGCTACTTTTGAAACATAGGTTAGCATACATTATGAACACAGCTATCATTGACACTTCAGCATATGCACACAGCTAAGATAATACTGATGAACTATACCAATAGTGATGACTAATCGTAAAGTGCATGTACATGTATATATACTGAACCAAACAGCTAACATACCAGTAGACAATATCTTTAATGTATGAACTTATTATATGCCGACTGGTACCGTTGGAGACAGGTGATTTGAATGATTTTTTTTTAATTTACAGACGTTATTGACAAGATATTTGTCTCGTTCAGAATGAAATTTTTGATTTATTGATTGTTACTATTGAGATATTAAAGGTATTGTCTACTGGTGCGTTAGCTGTTTGGTTCAGTATATATACATGTAATGTTCTACATTTCAAATTGACTACTTGATCATGCATAATCATTCGTTTTCTTTCGACCCATTTGTATGTTTTCTTTGAACTCCAAATGCATATAAATCTAAATTATAATATACCTTTGTGTACCTTTAGTTAAACTGAGCATACTTCTTTTAAACACACGTTCTTTCATTCTGATTCTTTTATACTGTATTAATACAACATTTGTTAAAAAAGCAGTATGGTGAAAGGGTTTACGAGAGCATATTAATATGTCATAATTTTCTTATAGGAAACTATGTATATATGTGCACTTCATTGAACAAATCAAATGTCTACGTATATGCTCTAATTGATAAATTGATCGTCCTTGTTAAAGTGCACATGGCAATCTTGACATCTGTCTTGCACATTTTGCCGCTTCAAAACAAATCAAATAGTCCAATTAAAGCTACAGAGTCTCTATTTTAACTGGTAATAACTGAGTCACGTGTGATTGACGAACACCCAATAGTCGGTATACAACGCAGAAATTGATGCGTAAAATATCACATTTTTATTTAGCCTTCGTACAGGTAACATCGATAAAAATATGGCTTCAGAATATATGTGAAAGAAAATTAATTGCACAGAATGGGATCTGAACCACTGCTATTGCGTTTTTAAGTTTTGATGGCAGTACGTTTAACCACTAGACAACCGCTATTACTTGGTATGTTCTATCATTATTAACACTAAATAGGCATTACATAATAACTAGCGCACACACAAACTCATCAAGCACCCAATAACAAGTCGAGATATGGTTGTTTTGAGGCGGTATATTAGTTTCATATTGATAAAATATTGTATTACACCAGGCAATGTTAATTTACACGTCCGACAAGATAGACTATATATTTATGGATTCATCGTGAGTTGCGTTCAAATATGTTGTTATTTTGCCTCATAATAAATGGTAGTTAGTATATCATTTTCTCAAGTAGCGTTTGTGTATAGAGCACCTGACTTGAAATAGAAGGTTGTGTGTTCGAGTCCCGAA
The DNA here is from genome assembly GCA_037043455.1 of Cyrtodaria siliqua. NCBI lineage: Eukaryota > Metazoa > Mollusca > Bivalvia > Adapedonta > Hiatellidae > Cyrtodaria > Cyrtodaria siliqua. The sequence goes on from JAWPHD010011655.1 coordinate 35,388, forward strand.
AGAGAAAAAAATATCTTCTGTAAATCATAATGTAGCCTGTGTACAGGTACGATGTGCACTGGTCTATGTCTATACAATAAATGATGTCCTGTGTGTGTGTAATAGTTTTTATTTTATTTTTTTATTTTTTTTGCTCGCCCTATGGCACTAGGCCTTTTGGCGAGCTTACTATTGTTGCATTATATTTGCTTGCTTAAATACCCGATTTCGACATGAGCTGGTGAACATCAGACACGCCTACAAAGAAGAAATCGATTGTTATAGAGATTATGCAGCTTTAATTAGGCCTTTAATATGATGGTGATGTCACAGCATCAAAATACAGCAAAATACAGCAAAATACAGCAAAATACAAGACAAATCATGAAATTAGCTACATGTATAAAAGAGAAAATGTCAATATTTTTTAAAAAATTGTTGCATTTATTTTTTCAAAAATAATTTTTGCCAGCGAATCCAAAGAATGTAAACAGCAGATGCATACATATCAATAAATACCTTGTTTGATCTTTTGCATTTTGAGACATTTCAGCCATTAGCTTACACAATATGTGTTAAGTTCCACCATATGCGTGCATGGTCCAGAGAAATCAAAAACACATGCAAGTCTTACTAGATAGGAGCATCTCTACTGTTTACAGTTACATTCACAATGTCTGTTCCTACTGAAAATCAATTTAACGACTGCTTATTTAAGCATGGATTAAAATGGTTTTGAACAAGACCTCCAGATAAGGTGCGTATTTGCATAAATACGCAATTAAAATGAGGCAAAAACAATAGAAATATCAGTGCACGCTTACATAACTCAAGAGAAATGTATGAAATGTATGATACTATTGTCAATCAATCGCGTATTTAACTATTCCCGCCCTGGCACAGAACCCTGCTCCTCCACCCCCAGGTTATCACACGTTATTAAAATAACCTTGATTGAATATATGCACAAAATGAAGAGTTGGTAACTTTATAAATATTGTGTATATCGAGTTTGGATTCTCAAAATATGTATCTTATATAATATATATACCTATAATCAGTAGTGTTAGAAAAGGTGTACATCAGATCTGTTGTCAAAATTAATGCGCGATATGGACTTTAACTTTGGCCTTAAACACTAACTGTAATGCTTGCCTTGGGCCATTTACAAGCTGTGTTCACAAGTATTGATCAACATATAGTTATAAGTTCAGTGATGTATTTTGATAATGTCTTGTCACACATTTAATGAACGCGCACTGCTACTTTTCTGTGTCAACTGGCTGATTTTATACCATGTCAGGCTGTGACAGTAAAATTCTAGCTACAAGCATGTTTTTTGGGATAGTCATACATAAATATAATGGACTGTTCTTTCTTTGAATTAAGACCATTTCATAAGGGCAAAAAAGGGGTGTTTTGGGGGAAAATGACTGATCAGCAGCCAGACATTGTCAGCCTGCGAGTAAGCCCAGAACACATTCCTGGACACAGCCCAGAACACATTCCTGGTCACAGCCCAGAGCACTTCCCTGGACACAGCCTAGAACACACTTCTGAACACATTCCCTGACACAGCCTAGAACACATTCCTGGACACAGCCTAGAACACACTTCTGGTCACAGTCTAGAACACACTCCTGGACACAGCCCTGAACACACTCCCAGACACAGGCTAGAACACACTCCCAGGCAAGGCACAGAACACATTCCTGGACACAGCCTAGAACACACTCCCGGACACGGCCTAGAACATACTTCTGGACACAGTCTAGAACACACTCCCAGACACAGCCCAGAAAACACTCCCAGAAACAGCCTAGAAAACACTCCCGGACACAGCCTAGAAGACACTCCCAGGCATAGCCTAGAATACGTTCTTGGGCAAAGCCTAGAACACAATCCTTGCAATAGCCTAGAACACAATCCTTGACATAGCCTAGAACACACTCCCGGGCACAACCTAGAACACCCCCTGGGCACAGCCAAGAACACATGTCTTGAACAGACTGTAATTTCACAACTGGGTCATTTTGGAAAATTATCTAATTTCTTCAATTTTCAACCTATCTAAAGACCATGATATCTTAAGACAACTGTGTCAAAGTAAACACTCACTGAATTTAAAGTTCTGTTTGTTTGTGTTTATAACTGAAATGTCCAAAATTTGCATCAATGTTGAGTCAAAAAGATTCACTCAAAATTAATGTCACTAATTAGGCAATTGCCTAATTCCATCTAAACCCATAGACCAAACTTATTAGTTAAATTCATTTTGTAGAAGATTTCTTATCCAGATTAATTTGTAATAGATTTCTATCCAGATTCCTTAATTTTGACAATTTAAATGTTGTGGTACCCAGATAGTTTTTCTACTTAACTTGTATAAATTTAAAAATCGTAATTAATAAATTATTAAAAAGTTTAAAAAAAAATAATCTCCCACAACCATCCATATATGTCTAAAATGCCACTACTCCTTAAAATATTCCTGTGGAAGACCCTGTAATATATATATAATGAAAACGACTAAAAGATATCCCTTACTGCAGGGCTATGGCCCCAGTCCCCTTCAGTGTTTTTTTTTCAGAAATAGGAGAAGAGGCAATAGGGGAAAAAAAGCGTGGTTTTTGAGCGAAAAGGGGAAAATAATGTGATTTTGAGATATAGTGGGAACAGTGTATTCGGCAGAAATTGAGGATTTGGATGTGCAAATATGCAAAAGAGGTACATTTTAGATCAATGTATTCCAAATATAATAATGTTGAGAAAAGGTTAGAGAGGTAAATAATGTCAAGCAAAAAAAAAAAAAAAAAATATTTTTAGGGGAATTTTCTCAGACAAAGAGGGGGGAAAAAAGTAGTTTGTTTTGCTAGGGGAAGGATATTCCGGCCCTGTTTAAGAAGAAAAAAAGCTATGCCCGTAAAGCTAACTAGTGCCCAGAGGCTCAACATTTATGCTCGTTTTGTATCCTGTAACCCGAGGCTAGTGATTTAAGAACGAATTCCTGCTCTGGATGGATCAATGGATCAATAAACACACGTCAAATGGCGAAGAAAACACAACTAGCTGAACAAATATTCAAATTGTAACTGACTTCGAATGTTTGTATATAAGTTTCTTGAGTCAATAATTTCATTTTAACCATTGTATCTGTTTATATTGCTTCTTTCTTTGTAATATTTCAATGTCTCTTTGTACTAGTTTTTGCACTCAGTTTATTTTCGTATATAGCATTTATCTTCCTCATATAAGTGCTACCATTTCCAACGGCAAAAAGTATGTTTTTTTCCCAAATGAGTGAAAAAATTCCCAATCAAAAAAATAAATAAAAAAATAAAACTTTAATGTTACTCAGATGGAGGACAATATATTCTTTAAGAGTAGAATAATGACATACAGTATTCTCCCCAGGCTTTTAAGGCATGTCGCATTTAACATGCCTTCACAGCCAAAATGCTTTGCAACATGCCTTAATTTTAAAAGACATGTAATACATTGTAATTATTTCATTTTTGTTCAGCTTAAATAAGTTTAAAACACAATATATAGAATCACTAGCCCATTTTTTATATAGATCAAGTGTCTTTCTGACAAACTACCCATACATATAGGGGTCTGCTACAAGGATACACTCTGAAGCATATTTTGTCTGATAAAAATGACATGCCTTGAGAAATTCCTGGGGAGAACACTGACATACTACAAGAGAATGAATACATGGTAATGTGTTTGCAAAGTATGTAAGCATACAATATATATATATTGCTTTTGTTTTATGTTCAACAATTTAGTGTTCCAGATAAGGGTTCAGCATAATGCGTGTTGTACGCATAAGAAAAAGAATACATTACATATTTATACCCAGGGTATATTAAAACCTCCTCCGTTTGACCATTCGTCCGCATCTCCTCCTAAACCGCTGAACGAAATTCAACCAAACTTAGGGTATGACTTCGCCTTATGATGATGGTGTGCACGAGCAACATTATTTGGGCTAAACACCCAGGGGCCCTGACGGGGTCAAAAGGTCAAATACCGGTACACTAAAAATTCACTGTCATTTTTCCATATTACTGCACCTAACTTGTAACGTGTACATGTAATCATGTAATCGTCTATGAAAGATAGATGGTATTAGATTACACAAAGATTACACACATGGGTCAATTTTACTAGCAAAGTAGTACTTTACACTAAGGCCAAAAAAAATAATAGGTGTGTTTCCTATTGCATGCTCTAAAAAATTAGGGTCGGTAGGTAGGCATTTTCTTTTTCTTTTTCTTTTGGAGCAAGATATTGTGAGATTCTACATGTATTTATCTCATAAACCCCATACAAGTTGATGATACAACTGAAAGTTTCTCTGTGATTTCAGTTTACCTCGATATATTGTGATAAATCATTGTTCAGAACAAATTTAATTTTTTTTTTTTTAATTTTTTTCATAAAAAGTTTTAGGGACGGCCCCTTAAAAATAGGGTCGGTCGGGCCACCGGAAACACAGGTATTTTTTTTTTGGCCTACGGTAAGTTATTAAGGTTGTTTCACTGGTATTTAGAAAAAATAACATATATATATGCAGTGTTATCTAAACTTTTACTAATATATCTTTATATTGTTTATTTTGAGTTAAAGAAAATATGATAGTACATGTACACAGTATAAAGGAACTGTGCACATACATGTACAGGGCTCCGGAAATATGGTTGCCCGACGCCCCGGGCAAGTGGAATTTGGGTGCGGACAGGTGTCCTTCGCAAATCTGGTTGTCCGACACTTGCCCGACTGGACGTTTCCGTTTTAGACAAAAAATAAAACGAAAACTCGGCTTATCATAAAGTGTGTCGATTACGTACCCATCGCTTTCGCCGCGAGCGGTAATTAAGAAATCCCTCCCACTTTTACAGTTTGTCAAAACCTGATTGGCCGAGGAAAGTTTGAGGTGCCAATCAAAAATGTCCATGCGCCGATAGCATTAATAATATTCATCTCCATATTTATACTGAAGTGTGTCCTCTACTAACATGATAAGACCATCCCAAAAATTAATCCAATTATAATCAAATTAATCCAATTATAATCGATAAAACGTAACCATTGTAAAGTTTGTAGACTTCTGTTATGCATTATTTTACGCGCAACATAAATCATATGTTTAGCCGTACTTTCGAATTATGTTTGAGAGTATAACCGCACCAAGATTTTATGCAACGCATATTGTGTATTGACGCTGAATGTTGTCGGAAAAGGTAATGAATACACACTGATCAGTCCGCCAAGTACTTATAGCTGTGTAAAAGGTGAAACGCGGGTCATTGGAAAATTGTAAACAAACAGCAATTTATAAACGATTACGGCAAGTACTGTACTATACACAAATAAAGTAGAAATTAATTACTGGCACTAATTAAGGAAGGTACATGTATGTGAATGCAGCGGGTTGCTTTATTGAAGTTATTTTGACACATATTATTAAACAAACTTTGTTTGCGAGTTTGTATTTTGTTTGGCACATTTGGTAACACGATTATCACTTTATGTGTGGCCTGGCGTTGACGATTAAAGCTGAGTAGGCAGATGTTTTGTTTGCAGTTACTACAAAATCCCCATATGTAGGTCCCCGCATGTATATAAAAAAATATTTTAATATACTAGTAGTGGATAGTCAATGTGGTTTATTACATGCTTTTACAATATTGCAGTTACTACAAAATCCCCATATGTAGGTCCCCGCATGTATATAAAAAAATATTTTAATATACTAGTAGTGGATAGTCAATGTGGTTTATTACATGCTTTTACAATATGTCCGATTCCTGTGGGTAATTACATGATGCAGTATTTAATAAATGATCCTTCTTTATTTCAACAATCTAACAAAAAAAGTTACAAATTAACCATGTCTCTATTACGTTCCTTGTAAGGACAAAACCTAAACATGTGTCTAAAATTACTGAGGAAAATACACCTGGTGATCTTAGAAATGTTGATTTGTGTGATTCTGGTGGTCAGTCTGACAGTGAACTTGGATTTAAGGATAGTAGTGATGGTGTTGATTTGTGTTCTCCCAGCCAATCTGAAAATGGATCTATTTCTCGTGATTCTCCAGTGAAATCCAGCCCTAAACGTAATCTACTACCCACCATGGATACGTCGGTGGCGCGCAGCGTCTAGAAAAGTTTGGTACGTTGACAAAGGCTTGATTTTGGGGCAAGTGACTTTTGAATTTGGGGCAAGTGACATTTTGGACAGGGCAAGTGGATTTTGAACAGGGCAAGTGGATTTTCAAAATATTTCCAGAGCCCTGATGTACCTTATTATTATATGAAAAGTGCAACTCTCAAGAAATGAGAGACATAATGTTTTATAACATAGTGTATCATATACAGGCATATTTGAAACGTTGATTAAATATGGCATGAGTGGGGAAAAAACGAATATGAAATATAGGTAGGAAGTTAATTTGTTCTGTAGTGATACTATATAAAATATTTAACACATCATAATTAGAGTATTGTCTTGTAACCGAGTTGGTTGATTAAGACATTGAGATGGGTTACTTCTATCTACCCATCGAGGTGTTAATCAACCAACGAGATGAGATCATACTCTAATTGAGATCTTACTCTTATAGAGATCATACTCTTAGGCCAAAAAAAAAAATACCTGTGTTTCCGGTGGCCCGACCGACCCTATTTTTAAGGGGCCGACCCTAAAACTTTTTATGAGAAATAAAATAAACAAATAAATATATATTTTTTGTTTATTTGTTCTGAACAATGTGATTTATCACCATTTATCGAGGTAAACTTACATCACAGAGAAACTTTCAGCTGTATCATCAACTTGTATGGGGTTTATGTGATAAATACATGTAGAATCTCACAATATCTTGCTCCAAAAAAAAAATAAAAAATAAAAAAATAAAAAATGCCTACCTACCGACCCTATTTTTTCAGAGCATGCAATAGGAAACACACCTATTTTTTTTGTTGGCCTTATTGAGATCATATTCTTATTGAGATCATACTCTTAATATTTGTTTCTTGCATTTCATTTGTCTTCCATACCCTAACTTCCTCTATCTAGTAGTTAAAAGTACACCAGTCATTCTGACATGTTCTTTTTCTTCAATTCAGTGATTTACAACTGTGCAAATACAAAGGAAATGTCAGCGACCATGCTACAGAAAATTTTACTGTTATTGATTAAAATTATTTTTACCATTTTGAGTAGATAATAAATTGCATGTAAACTTCCAGATATCACTAGTATCAGTGATAGCACCTTATAATATGAATGAGTGATATCGCTCAGATATTACAAACCTGTTTTAAACAGCATTCCAAACCAATGGGTGACTCCACCTATCGGTACTCATGATGAGTGATATCACTAATATACATGTGAGTGATGTAACATATTAGTATAGATGATACCATCCATTCATTTTGAACGAGTGATAGTACCTACTCATATGGGTGATATTATCTATATATGGGGGCGATATCAACATGTCTTTCTTGGTGATATCATAAACTAAACTTGATTGATATCACCTATTCAAATAGTATGATATTCCCAATTCTGATCGAATGAGTGATATAACTCATTACTGAATCACTCATTATTGAATTAGTGAAATAACTCATTTAGATCGGTGCTATCATCGAACAGTATAAAAAAAGCAATACGACGACCTATAAATCATGTAATACGACGACCTATAAATCATGCAATACGACAACCTATACATCTTAGGAATATGTAAAAGACTAGTTTGTAAGAAAACAAGAGGTCAATGACCTTGAAGCTCTACTGATTGATTTTGATTTCAGGAAGTAGTCGCTACAGACTTGTTTTTTGAAAATCTATTTTTAACCGTGGCGGCCATCTTGAATTTCCGGCCGACCTGAAATGTTGCTAGGATCAATTAGACATTAAGAGCAACATTCCTGTGAAGTTTCATGAAAATCCGTCAAGTAGTTTCAGAGGAGTAGTCGCTACAAGTTTTCACTATATAACTCTATGTAAACAAAGATGTAAAGGCCATGTTTAACGTCAAATCAAAACGATTTTCGACAAGGACCAACATCATGTCATACTGATCATTTTAGAAAAAGTCCCATATCAATATCTCTTATTGTTTTGAAGAAGTAGTCGCTACAAACTTATTTATTTTAAATCTATTTTTAGCTGTAGCGGCCATCTTGAATTTCCGGCCCACCTGAAATTTTTCTAGGATCAACTAGACATCAAGAGCAACATTCCTGTGAAGTTTCATGAACATCCGTCAAGTAGTTTCAGAGGAGTAGTCGCTACAGGTTTTTACTATATAACTCTATGTAACCAAAGATGGCCACTGGCAGCCATGTTTAACGTCGAATCAAAATAATTTTCCACAAGGATCTACATCATGTCATGCTGATCATTTTAGAAAAAGTCCCATATCAATATCACTTATAGTTTTCAAGAAGTAGTCGCTACAAACTTATTTTTTAAAAATCTATTTTTAGCTGTGACGGCCATCTTGAATTTCCGGCCGACCTGAATTTTTTTTAGGATCAATTAGACATCAAGAGCAACATTCCTGTAAAGTTTCATGACAATCCGCCAAGTAGTTTCAGAGGAGTAGTCGCTACAAGTTTTTACTATATAACTCTATGTAAACAAAGATGGCCGCTGGCAGCCATGTTTAACGTTGAATCAAAACGATTTTTGACAAGGATCAACATCATGTCATGCTGATCATTTTAGAAAAAGTCCCATATCAATATCACTTATAGTTTTCAAGAAGTAGTCGCTACAAACTTGTATTTTAAAACTCTATTTTTAGCTTTGGCGGCCATCTTGGATTTCACATCACTATGAATTTTTGCTAGGATCAACTAGACTTTATGGGCAACATTTCTGTAAAGTTTCATGAATATCCATCCAGTAGTTTCAGAGGAGTTGTCGCTACAAATAATAGTTTACGGACAGACGGACGGACGCCGCACCACGGCATAAGCTCTGCTGATCTCTGATCAGTCGAGCTAAAAAATGAAGGAAGAGTGTATTATGCAGATATTGATTTCACTATCAAAAAACGTGTGAAATAATATTACCGCATTACAAAAAGGCGATTTTTAATGCATTTTTGTATACATTATCGAAATAATTACTAATGAAAGCAGTTTTATTTGTTCATTTTCACAAGTGTATTCTCCTGGATAATCACGAAATAGTGGAAGAGGCCCAGGCCCTTCAATAGGGGGAAAAAGCTTGATTTTCAAGTTAAAGGGGAAAAAGTAATGTGAGTTCGAGATATTGGGGGAACGGTGTTTTAGGCAGATATTGAAAATCTAGGGGTACATTTTCATCAACTGTCTTCTATAAATGTATGCTAAACTCTTTCTTTTTTTATATTACGGGAATTTTCTCAGTTAATTGAATGCTGTTTAACGGCTCATCAACACAGTATTGGCTATTTAGAGCTGCCCCAGAGAGAGGGGAAGGATACATAGGAATCCGGGAACCTTGCCCTAACTTATTATCGAATAGATTCCTATGGTTCCTAAACTTGCTCGGAGGATTGACCGATACACGAGACCGCCTGGTTTGCGTCCCCATCTGTCGGACGAGGCTAAGGGAAAGTGTCTTGCCCAAGAACACACCAACAAAACCCAGTGGCACCACGGAGGATTGAACCCGGGGCCTTCAGTTACAAATCCGCCGCGCTACCGACTGCACCAGGCCAGCCCTCTTTTCTGAGTTAAAGAGGGGGAAAAAAGGTCGTAAACGATAAACATAATCGAATACCCAATTAACTGATGATCGGTTTACAATCCATTAATCGGTATTTCCCTCTATCTGTGGGGTCAACCTAAAATAATTTTTATTATAAGTTGATAAGTGGGTCAACATAAATAGAGAATATCATGTTAGTGCCTGATCCAATCCAGTTTATCAGGTGAGGCCGTGAGAGCTTCATTTTTTTCGTACCGACCTGATAAACTGGGTAGGATCAGGCACTAACATGATATTTATCATGTTAATCGTTTAAACTCATTTAATTTAACCTTTCCCCTTCTTTCCGTTCAAAAATACCCAACCGTCATCAAATGTAACTCCGTCGTCATCAAAAGAGGTGCTGACGTCATCAAAAGAGCACCTGGCGGGATAGGAATGTAACTGCCGAGATAAGATTTTATCTCAGGCACCCTGTTTCTCGGCAGAATTATACAGATCGACATGATAAATAAACACAGCCACCTTACCTAGGTTCCCCTGTTGCCACAAAAGGATAACACGTTGTCATGTAGCTTGGCAACCCGTTTATTGGACCCTGCAGCAACGACTGGTCGTCAGAGTTGGTCATACCGGACGGGTCCGGCGTCATTCCGTTCTCTGCGACATCGGTCGCTGCCGCTGGCAGGCGTGGGACAAACTCTTTCGCCTCCGGGGACAGAATGCCCAGCGTATCCTGTAACAGAAGAAATTGATAATTATGGAGTGTGACATGAGAAAACAATGACAGAACAGGGGTAACAACATGGGGATATTGATATTAACTCCTATCCTGGGAAATTAGGCATAAACATTGCTCCTAGCAGGGATGGGAATTAGACATTTACATTTGCCCAATTCCCCTGGACCTGCCCCTATGGAGGAAAACATTGACAGCAGTGCATTTTACCTAACGTATTATACTAACAATTGAAAACTTGACTTTTTTCCCCAAAACTGTGGCAGAAATTATTCCCAATCAGAAAGCAGCATTCTCTCAGGATTTGAGAAAAAGTCTTAATTCTGCAATGTATTTTTGTCTCTCGAGTCAGTTTAATTATAATAAATAATGGATGAACATAGTATTGTCATATTTACTTAATTGATGAAATCTTACATCGTTCCCGAAATAAGCGAGTGTTTTTTCTCAAAATGGGCAGACCTGGGCCTCTTCCCAATTTTGTGGGAAAAACACCTAATAGGTTCATAAACATCATGTGTACAGGTAGGGAATTCCTTCCTTGTATGACCACCCATAACATATATATGCACAAATTCCACCTCCACACACTGAAAAAAAAACAACTTCAAAATAACTATCTAGACATTCAAGTTGACATTTAGGTAAGAAGTTTAAATCAGGAATGTTTCTGTATTTTGGAAGTGGGGCCAGGGGCCTTTTGAATTGGGAAAACGTGTGTGAAATCTACAAATTCAATGGAAAAATGAATAATCCTACTATATTACATAGTAAGGCACTAAAAATGTTTAAAAATCAAGCTCTTATACAAGTCTGCAACAAATGCATTGTCAAATCGGGCCACATTTAATATAAGTACAAACTTTTAAAACATTTCCTGCTTTCTCACAACCGTTTTTTTATTATAGTTTTGCTGTAAAAAAAAATGCAGGTGTTTACGCAATACAGTGTGATGTCCTAAAACGTACTGGCAGTGGTGTCTTGAATAAAGTCATATTTGTACCTTTTCATGTCTGCATTAATGTCAAACTGACATGTTGTGGTTAACATTTCATGTAATTGCCTAAAGCCTGTAGATCACTCTTATATAAGTGTTAACACATTTACTTGACGATGGATTCCAGTACATGGAGAGTAACGTTGACTACTGATTCCTACAAGCAGCCTGGCTCCGATTTCTCGAAACTTGCTCAAGCTGAACAAAAAAATAGTTTGTTTCCTGTAACGGGCTGAAAAAAAATTGGGTAGTTAGGCTTTTTTTGTTTTATTCTCTTATTTTCTAATTATTTTAAATCAAGAGCAGTGTATCTAACAATCTAACACGGTTTAAATATTTCCAGCGCTGGTTTATATTGTGCGAGATAAACAGTGAACACCTGGTTTGGGACTTGAAGCACATCAAAACCGTGGGCCCGCGGCCCTTGACATCTATGAACTCAAATCCCCCGTCCCAAGTATTGATCTGGGATAATATAACCCGCTGTAAATGTTTTTATTTCTTAATTATGAAGTGTGGGAATGTGGGGGGATGGGGTGTGGGGAGTACAGGAAACAAAGTACTGTTTTGCTTAGACCTCAACCAAAATCCTATCCTCAAGCTCAAAACTCGCATATATATTTTAGCAATGAGTGTTTCCTATTCCGAAACTTTCAATACAGCTGTAAATTATTTGCTTAACTTTATTTGTGAACATGTTCAAGTAATTGCATGACCGTTAAGTAAGATTTTCAAAACTGTATAGCTAAGCTTGAGATTTTTTCTCAAAAGTGTTGATAAGTCTCAAATTTTAAAATCATTCACCTTTTTTCACCTAAGCGTTTAATGTAGACAATTATGTTTGAATGTAGTGCAGAAGTATCACATGTACAAGAAAATGAAATGAAATCATGTTTATTTGAAAAGTGTAATTTAAAGTGAAGCATTTAAGAAATTGATTTACAATCAAAATGGCCGTAGTTGTAATAAAACGGGGCTCTGGTTCTAAACAGGAAGTTATCAAGAGTGATATATACAAATAAATTCAGAGTGCTTTTGTTACAAATGATGTAAAATAATTAAGTTTATTAATCGACGCCGGGGCAAGTAAAATGGCCGATGATGTTAAAAAGGTATTTACAAACCACCAACAAAATCGATCCAATAAACCTATGTTACCATTTATTTTATCCATGGCCAAACTGTGAAGACAACCAACATATCAAACTCATAGGCAACATCTCTATCATTCAGATATGATATATTCCAAAATGATGGACCTTCATGGCCGAAAAAAATAATTAAACAAGAGGCCCTGTGGACACTCTACTGGCTAACATGGCTCATATAACATCAATGAAGCGAGTGACTGCAATTTACGTTTTTGTTGAAAGTTTTGGGCAAAATACAGCATTTTTAACTAAATCAAGGGCCAGAGGCAAAATATAGCATTTTTAACTAAATCAAGAGCCGTAACTTCTCTGCTACTGGTCCCGATCTGGCTAGTTTTCGAACTTGGCCAACAGAGCTAAAAAAAAAATCTTTTAAAAAAAAAAAATGTTTAAAAAATAAAATAAAAAACATATTTTACAAACAAAATCTTTTAAAAAAAAAAAAAAAAATGTATTAACATAAAAAAAATAGTCATAAAATCTGGTAAAGTTTGGCAAAGATCAGATGCAAAATGAAGGCCCTATCGTAATAACGAGGCCAATTATAGCATTTTAAACGAAATCAAGGGCCATAACTCCGCTGTTACTGGTCCGATATGGCTGGGTTTCGAACTTGTCCGAACTTTCATTAACAAGCTGGTAAAGATTGGATGAACAATGAAGCCCTATCGTCTTAACGAGGCAAAATATAGCATTTTTAACTAAATCAAGGGCCATAACTCCGCTGTTACTGGTCCGACATGGCTGGTTTTCGAAATTATCCGAGCTTTTACTGATATTAACAATCTGGTAAAATTTGGGAAAGATCGGGTGAAAAATGAAGGCCCTGTTGCCTTAACGAGAAAAAGTTAACGGACGACGGACATCTCGCCATCCCATAAGCTCTGCTGGCCTTCCGCAAGTAGAGCTAAAAATGATGGGCATTCAGACATTGGCTTACCCACTGTCAGTCTGTTCTCCAATAGACCCTTTTATGTTACTTCATAGCGATAATAGAGGTTTAAAATCACTTTATTCTATACCAGGCAACCAACAAAATAACGAAGCTCAACATGCTTTAAAAGCAGTTAAAAATGCAGACACAAATATTAATGTGTTTACACATACATGTATATTCCCTTTATTTGCCAGTTGTCGCTTATTATTTGTAAAAATCACCTTCCCATCATGCAATGTATAAGGGCATTTGGATGCAAACATATTGACCTAGATTGTTGCTTCCAGTCAACACTGGAAAAAATCAAAATCATGAACTGTTTTGCATTTTAAAAGAAGCAAAACAACACCCTACTTATTTGTTTTTCATTTTATTTATTTTTTAGAAAAACAACACCATACTCGTCTCAAAATCGATAAAATTTGCTGCTGTTTTTAAATATGACCATCTTGCTTCGTAATAAAGCACGTCACATGTTCCCTAATATGTACAACTTCTGGTGCGTACATAAAAACATACCATGTGATTTATACTTATTATTATACACTGGTATACCAACATCTTTGATTTTTGTACTCAAATTGATAAACCTACTTACATATCTGAGTAGATGTTGAAACACATTATAAATTACAATTTGTTGATGGATAATGAAAGAAAACAGATTGTTTTATGATTCTATTGCAAAACCTTTCCATATAAGTAATGTTTTTGTTTCCAGTGGGATGCATTTTGTCACAAGCACATCTGAAGATAGCGGACAGAGCAAAAATATACATATCCTTGCTATTAAAGTAATCTTAAAGAAACAAATCTGCCAAACAACCGTAAAATTACACATCAAAACCGGCAATCAAAACTCTATCCAGGTGTTTAGGTCATATAATAATGTAAATTATGTTCTGATTAAAAGTATACAAAAATATAAGTTTATTCACATTCTTTAAATAATCGTGATTGAATATGCGCGAAAGGAATTCTGATTTCGTAATCCGTCGCTCCTGGTGTTTGGTCTGATTTGTTAAAGCCATTTATTTTGTGTCTATAGAGCTCCATTTATTTTCTGTCTATAGAGCTAGGATTCTCAAATTATCACAAAAGTTAGAAAACATACCTCTTCGTCAGTAGGTTTAGAAACAGCGTACATCTGTTGTAAAATGTGCCTGTTGATGGTGGGGTAGGGACTAACTATACCTTATTTGGCCTCGCCTTGTGAAACTATGCCTAGGCGTACAGTATGTCACAGTCTATTATTTTACTATTTACAACATACACACCAACACACGGTATATGGTGACTTCCATTTAACTTATTATCTAAGTTCTCGAACTGATCTTGTACTAAATTGCACAATGGTCAGTAGGATTGCAATCATCCACAATAGGCTATTTGTAAACAAAACAGGTGAAACTGACAGTTTGATTGACAGATATAGGTCAGTATGCAGTGATTACCATTACCGTAATCATTGCAAGTGGGTGGGGTAAGAGCTGTCACATGCCAAAAATGTCAACAGCAACGCACATTTCAATAAGAAATGAGTGAGTGTTATTACAGTATCAATATTCATCAACATAAACACAAATCGAATAGTGTTCAACGCACAGGTATGCTTGATACGGATAATATGGTTTACACAAGATAAGAAATCGAGCAGACAACTCCAACAACTCGTTGGACGTTGCTGTTCGGGTGACAAGTTAGTATCCAAGGGTCATGCACCTGGATTTGTGATAAGAATGATCATGCCTTCATAATTAAAATGAATTGTTAAAGTAAAAGAATAATCACACCTTTTGACTAGATGACTGAACGCTAGTCATGGTCAGTTTCTACGGACCAAACACATTAAAAAGTCCAAGTTTATCCTCCTTCGAACTCATACGTCGGTTGGCGGCCATTAGCGGAAATACATACATATGGGCGGGTCGATAACTACGTCACGCGCTTTTCTGTTTGTTAATTGGACATTCCTTATCACATGTGCAACTATGCTACAACCAAAATAAACATGTTTAATGTGCGAGCAGTCGCGGAACCATATGCATACATGGTGAGAGCTCCGGAGAAAATGTGTCAATTCGCATTCACGAACGTTATTTAAAATGAGTTGGTAGATCTAATGTCTTTCTTATTTATCTTGTCAATTATTAAAATGTGTATGGCCCCTTACGTGTGATTCTGGATCCGCCCCTGGCAATTCACTACAATGCTTTCGTAATTGTGAAATAAATGTTCAGTACAGGCCTGGACAAACGAGTTTTTTCCAAATTGATTTGAATATGCTGTAAATAGAAGGCATACATGTATATAGTCCTACTTTAAAAAATAAAGCTATAATAACAGAATATCGAGATTTATGCGGTCCCAATGTATGTACATTAACCAATATATCTACATTAATCATTATGTGTACGTTTCCTTCCTCTAGACGGACGGGACCAAACGCGATTTACAATACGTTTCCTTGCTCAGGGAGAACCCTGTATTGCTTTAGACGCGGATATGGCAAGCCAATTGTCCAATAATTAGGCCTACGTGAACTAGGATTAACGATCGATAAACTAGGTTTTTCGAACGTAAAACCGGGTTTATCGAATACTAACCTATATTTTCGAGCGAAAACATAGGATAACGGGCGTAAACCGAAATTCTTAGTTCAATCGAGAAACCTAGTTTATCGAACGTAAACCTGGATTCACGAGCGTAAACTTCGAACGTAAACCTGGATTCACGAGCGTAAATTATGGTTTACGCTCGACCATAGTTTACGCTCGTGAATCCAGGTTTACGTTGGGAGAGGCGGGGAGACGGTTGCAAATCATAGATTTGTTCGAGAAACCTAGTTTATCGAACGTAAACATAAGTTCACGCGTAAACTATGGTTCACGCTCGTAAACCCAAGTTCACGGTCGTAAACATAGGTTCACGTTCGTAAACTATGGTTCACGGTCGTAAACCTAGGTTCACGTCCGTAAACCATGGTTCACGATCGTAAACCTAGGTTCACGCTCGTAAACTATAATTCACGTTCGTAAACTATGGTTCACGCTCGTGATTGTCTATGCTCGTAAATCACAGATACTGGTCCGAAAGCATAGTAACAAGTCGATAAACCCGGTTTTACGAACGTGAACCTATGTTTATCGATCGTTAATCCTAGTTTTTCGACCGTAAACCTGGGTTCACGTAATTATTGGACAATTGGCTTGCCATACGCGGACCAAACGTCTCTAACATTGCGTTTAATTATTGACAACCGGCATGCGCGGATATAAACATATTAATCATAGGATCGGGGTTGTCCGGACCCCATGTTGATCCGTAACTGACTTGTAATCCGTTTTTGAATGTTATGGACTTCAAAGTCGCAATGAAATTACAGTGATTTGAAACTTAGTTTAAAGAGTAGGTCACCGTGACCTTGTGACCTACTTGAAAGTTGAAACTCGCTAAGCACGGCGACCCTCACATGTGGACTAGTGTATGGGACGCCATAACTGACTTGTCCATGTTTAAAAAAATGTCCTGTGATTTCATCTGTATGCTCTGTGTAAACTGTATTATGTTATGTACTTTACGAAACGTATGGCCTCGGTACTTGTACGTAAAAAGGTCGACATTTCTAAGTTGTTACATTGTAATAGATTTATTTGATTCTAATTCATTTTTTTTTTTTTATTTCTTTATGTTTTCGTTGGTCACTTTTCAAATTTTTACCGACGCAAGTTTTTACCGACTTGCCTCGGTATGCCCCCAGCGTAGTTACGCCACTGGCAAACTTTATTATGTATGTACGCTCATGAAGCTTTGTGTTCTGCGAAAACTACATTATATACCGTTTACTTTCATGTTTATGGTTTGCGTAAAAGTAATGTTATGTTATTCTCTGTGCAAACTTTATTATGTTTGTACTTTCACCTTTCTGCAAAATGTATTATTTACTTTCAGTTTCCTGCTCTGTGCAAACTATTATACAGGCCCGTAGTCAGCCCTGAAATTTAACCAACTTGAAGGCAAATCCTTTGCTAGCTTGCTAGCTTGCTAGCTGGGTCAGAAGACATGCTCCACCCGCCCCTCTCTCTCCCCCACCCCCTACCCTCCCCAACCCCCACACGTTTCTAAACGCGGGAATGCGGTGTAATCTCTGATCCAGCTTTTCAGTACGACAGTTACATTAAGATTACTTCAGTGATTTTGCATTATATTCCTTCACAAAACTCCGGATTTTTCATTTGTTCTCCGGATTTAAGTGTACAACCTCCGGAATTCCTCAATAACACAAAACAAAAGTTGTCCATTTTCAAGTATGTTAATTCATTATCTCCTATAACTATCGGTTACAATCTCAGGACTAGGTGTTACAAAGTGTTGGCAGGCCTGTTACATTAACATTCCTACTTCTGTGTTTGGTACCTTTTCAAAATTCTACCGAGGAAATGTGCCTCTATCGTGTAAGTATATTCATCGTTATGCTCTGTATTATACCATGTATTTTCCTATTTATGCTCTATACAAACTATATTTATATATACATGTACCTTTCCTCTTTTTGCTCTGTACACACTATATTACGTTATGTACCTTCACCTGTATGCTCTTATTACGTTATGTACCTTCACCTGTATGCTCTTATTACGTTATGTACCTTCACCTTTATGCTCTGTACACACTATATTATACCATGTACTTTCCTCTTTATGCTCTGTACAAACTTTATTACGTTACGTACCTTCATCTATATGCTCTTATTACGTTATGTAACTTCACCTGTATGCTCTTATTACGTTATGCACCTTCACCTGTATGCTCTTATTACGTTATGTACCTTCACCTGTACGCTCTTATTACGTTATGCACCTTCACCTGTATGCTCTTATTACGTTATGTACCTTCACCTGTACGCTCTTATTACGTTATGCACCTTCACCTGTATGCTCTTATTACGTTATGTACCTTCACCTTTATGCTATGTACACACTATATTATACCATGTACTTTCCTCTTTATGCTCTGTACAAACTTTATTACGTTACGTACCTTCACCTGTATGCTCTTATTACGTTATGTACCTTCACCTGTATGCTCTTATTACGTTATGTACCTTCACCTGTATGCTCTTATTACGTTATGTACCTTCACCTGTATGCTCTTTTTACGTTATGTACCTTCACCTGTATGCTCTTATTACGTTATGTACCTTCACCTGTATGCTCTGATTACGTTATGTATCTTCACCTGTATGCTCTTATTATGTTATGTACCTTCACCTTTATGCTCTTATTACGTTATGCACCTTCACCTGTATGCTCTTATTACGTTATGTACCTTCACCTGTATGCTCTGATTACGTTATGTACCTTCACCTGTATGCTCTTATTACGTTATGTACCTTCACCTGTATGCTCTGATTACGTTATGTACCTTCACCTGTATGCTCTTATTACGTTATGCACCTTCACTGGTATGCTCTTATTACGTTACGTACCTTCACCTGTATGCTCTGATTACGTTATGTACCTTCACCTGTATGCTCTTATTACGTTATGCACCTTCACTGGTATGCTCTTATTACGTTACGTACCTTCACCTGTATGCTCTTATTACGTTATGCACCTTCACCTGTATGTGAATCTTTTGGATGTATTCTCATTAAAATCGGTGAATAATTGAGAGAGAAGATAGAAGGAAAAGTTAAGGTGCCACGTGATATTTTGGTTACTTCATTGATTAAGATAGGAAGTTTCCTATCTGTTTATTAATATGTCTGTGGTTTAAATAGAAAATATTATGTCAGTGCCTTTTACTATCAAGTTTATTAGGCGAGGCTTAGAAAACGAAGAATGGCGAGGCTCTACCGAGCCATTCTTTGTTTTCGTGCCGAGCCTAATAAACTTGATAGTAAAAGGCACTTACATAATATTCTATTTATCATGTAGATTATCCAAATTTTTTGTATGAATTACTATTATTACCTATTTCTCAAACTGTTACGCTTATCGAGGACGCCGCCATGTTGTTGATTTTGTTTGTCTTATGACGTCAGGCAACGTTACGTGCATGACGTACGATAATGTTACGTACAATAAACGCCGAGGGATTCCGCATTGATTTGCTCTATTGGTCAGTGCCTAATAAAGCAAAATTTAATTGGCCACCCCTTTATTAGGCAGAAAAGTGCACATCTGCATGATAAATCATGTTCTACTGTGCACCAAACCTCACCCTTACTCATCTTTCCACATGTAAATGAGTAAATCCCCACCAGGCTATATCCTCTATGATGATGATAAGTTTTTCTTTACCCTCGCCCTATGACACTGGGCCTTTTGGCGAGCTTTTCAGTGGAAGGTTAAGGATGTAGGAGATTCCAGGTGTAGAAGAACCCATCCCTCGTCAAAAGTATTTACTTTAGAATTGCAGTAGTAGATTTGTGCGGAGTGAAGATAGCCAGTCAGTAGATGATTACATTTTTATTGTAGAAGATTAAAGTTGATGTAAAAGATTATGACCAATCGGATTGCCTGCAAAATTGTGTCTCGGTCAATCCGATTGCCGGCTCGAAGTCGTCTTAGCCAATCAGAGCACAGGTAATTAGAAGCATCTCAAGTAGGTCAATCCCATCGCTCGTGGAGTCCGTGTTGGGTGTCTTTGCACGTGGTGATGACTCCTCCGGTATACACATGGTACAGTCAGTGTTTGAGGGACTTCGATCATTAACTATAGTTTAACTATGGTCGTTGATCTGCGCATGTGTAGTTAAGGAGTAATGCGAACTTACTCTAGTTAAACCATAGTTTCTATAAATGGATATACGCGGTATAGTGTAAAACTTGGAATGTGTTTACTTTATCATATAGATATATGTCAATCAAAAATTAACAACTAAAACTAGAATAAATACAGGCATATGAACAAATATGTGATATACAGGGTCTAGTCTCAGCGAGTTCGTTACCAACTGAATACAAGCACATGGGCAAATATGTAATATATAGCATCTAGTCTCAGCGAGTTGGTTACCAATTGACTTTCATACAACACCGAGATGGGCTTAGCCCATCGAGGTTTTTAAATAAAGGCCATACCGAGTTTTTTTCTATCTTTAGCGTGTCATCCTACATAACACATCTAATGAAAATAAACATTTCTATGGGAAGCCATAACTGTCAAAATGTGGATATTTACAAACCATTCAATGACAGGCCGTTTAATTCAACATGAAGTCATCTGATGACGTACATATTGATTCGATGCAACGTGTAAACTGTGTTCATTCGTTACAAAGTGAATTGATACGGTTCGAAGTGCAATGATACGGTGTAAAATTTCAAACCATACGACGCAAATAGAAATCATTCAGTGCAATGACAAACTATTTGACAAAAAAACTAATGCAATACAATAAAATACAAGTCGGTACGATGAAAACTTAAACGAGTCATCGAAAAATGTGAAGTGATACAGAACAAAGTAAATCAGCATGATGCAATATTTTCCAGTTTAACGCAAACACATTAGTCTGGTGGTAAGTAAAACATAATCGGGCGAAAACAAATTCGGTGCAATGAAAACGCAATCCGTTCGACAGAAACTGATTTCATTACGTGCAAAGTGAAACGGTACGACATCTGGCGGCGATATAGTATCGATCGAGGGCGATAATGGGTTGAACTATAGTATTCTGGTTAAACCATTGCGTATTCGATCTGACCATAGT
Source organism: Cyrtodaria siliqua (assembly GCA_037043455.1). Lineage (NCBI taxonomy): Eukaryota > Metazoa > Mollusca > Bivalvia > Adapedonta > Hiatellidae > Cyrtodaria > Cyrtodaria siliqua. The sequence goes on from JAWPHD010011655.1 coordinate 56,643, forward strand.
TAAACTACGGATACTATGGTTCGTGATCGAACTCACTCATATATCTCGCACTGTTAATCCAACGTAGATGGTTCTGGGTGAGCCGTTGTGTTCCATCGTAGTCTTGCTCTTGTCAGTTGCTGGTACTTGCAGTGGCAATGGGTATCTCGCTGGTCCAACGTTGCAGTTTCAGTAGTCGCCTAAGCGTCCCTCTTTAGGGCCACGGTAAAGACAAGATAAAAACATATGTAGGGCATATTATAACCAACTAAAACCATATTGCACTGTTTTTTGAATATCACTGTCCAACATGGTGCGAACGATTCCAGAGAGCGGCACGCCTTGCGGGGTCACTTTGTCCCAGACGTCCTGCCTGATCGATGGTCTGAACTGGAGTCCGTGTGTGTAAGCGTTTATTTATCCTCGCTGTATTGCACTAAGCATTTTAGCGAGGAGACCTCGGTTTAAAGTCTCATCCGAAGGACTGGTAAGGTAGGAAATACTTTTTATGAAATATTTCGATAATTAACCCAAATTCGGTCCTGGCTGGGATTGAACGCACGATTCATGGGTTACTAAGCCGCGATGCTAACCATTACACCAAGGCGCTACCGAACTGGAGTCCTATACTAGGTAGCATTTATATATACTTTGGGGAACCCGATTTTTGTCATGTTATATTTTGGATAGGGTTCACTTCAAAATAGACTGTTTTTCCCTCGACTCAGGTAAAAAAAGTGTTATATTTTCTTTCATACTGGACCCAAGTACATGCAACAAAGTGCATATTCCCCGCATAAATCAGTGGAATACAGGTATGAAGTCCGATTCTTCCAAACATCTGTTATGTTAAGCGGTCTAAGCATAGATATGGATATACTTTCAAACGAAAAATTCATAAAGTTAAGGCATCATTTATGTCGGTGGATTTGGGTTATATATCTTTGTTTTTATTTGTTCTGTGTTGTAGCAGTACATATATACTAATAACCGTGATACATTATATGTATATTGTAACATATTGTAACTTCTGTAAGGAATTGGATAGATGTTAGTATATTTGGGTACATCTGGGAAGATTTGGGTAGATTTGGGTATTTCGTGCCACCGGTTCCTATAACGATACACCGTTCATGAACTTCCGGCATAAAGTCCTCTGGTGCCTAAAACTGTTTTGATAATGTTTTGATAATATATGTACTGTAGGAACGCTGACAGTGCAAAAATTTAACTCTTATCAAAGGAATAGATACATATCTCTCTACATGTATCAATCTTGTGCTAAAGCCATTCTCCGTTTGTCAACATTTTCGTTTTCAAAACGCCTGACTTTGGTACCCCTTTCTTCACAGAGAATGTCCTCAGCGGGTAATGCAGGACTGGAAGTGGAACATGATACCAAGAGAAACGAATTTTACATACAACTCAAGAAAGGTGTGTATATGGAAGCTTTGTTGAAAAGGTTTATAAATACTCTTTATGCGAAAGGCTACTCTTTGAACAGAGGTCGGAGCGCCTCTCCGTGGCCAGAATATTAAAGACGCTGTAACTAAAACTTCTCACCTCTCAATGCTTTTGGGTTTGAATCCAACTGGGAGTTTGAATTGTCAATTGAGAAAGTGTCGATTCTTACAGATGACAGGAGGTACTGGTTCTACCCAGGAAAGATGGGGTTATCTGCCTTTATCACAAATAAATCGACCATCATATATGGCCTAACATGTGCTAAACATGACGTTAAACACCATTCCAAATAAACTGAACAGAGGTCGGAGGAGAGCTCACACCATACTTAATCATGTTATAAAGTCAGATTTATAACAAAACATTCATTTTTAGCTTGTAGTCTCTTCTTCTTCTTAACTGGCGATCTAAAGTCCCAAATTTAAGCATCTTTAACATGTTCAAGTGTTGTACATGTCTGTGCTGATTATTGCAGGTGAAAAAATCAAGAAGAGTAAAGCTTTTCTACAATACAGCTATATTCGACCAGACTATGTAGATCTGGAGCACACGGTTGTTCCGGTGGAGTTCCAAGGTCACGGAGTGGCAAAAGTCTTAGCACAGGTACTTTTACTTTTTTAGGACCAGAACTTTTTCTTCACTATTTTGAAACACAGAACTGCCCGCCCATCAGACGGACGCAGCTAAGGGAAAGTGTCTTGCCCAAGAATGAAATTGACAAATGAAACTGGGTTTTCTACAAGAAATAGAGAAACTGAGTTTTCTACAAGAAATAGAGGTCCAATATTTTAAATATACATGTAGCATAAGCTCTACCAAGTTTGTTAAAATGGTAACCATGGGGTCAAATTTGGCTCTGCCCCATGCGTCACATGTTTTGCATAGACTTTATATAGGGAAAGCTTAAAACATCTTCTCTCAAACCATATGACTTAGGGCTCTCATATATTACATGCAGCATAAGCTTATGATCCTCTTGCAAGTTTGTTCAAATGGTGAACCTGGTGTTAAATTCTAACATGCCAATGGGGTACCAATTCAAAATAGTTATACTGGAAAATCTTTAAATAAAATCTTCTGATAACTTATCTGACCCGCTTTTGTTACTGTTGCATGTGTCTACATTGGACAACGTCGTCAGGCTAGTGATTTCTTATTGATTTGATCTACGCTATTTTCATCATACAAGACCATTTGTTAAGGCAGACGAAGATTATAAGAATCCATCATCATTATCCATGTGTCATTATGAGATAAGGAAATCTCACCCGAGTGGTTAGAATTGCAACCAGGGACTCGGCTGTGCATGAAGAAAATGCTCATATATGTGACTAAAGATAATAATTTCTATTTTGACTATAGTCTATAGCAGGGCTTCTAAAATCGCCGGTTTATCGGTTCCCAGACCGAAATCTGCGTCTCCAGACCGTTTTTCTTTTCAAAATCTCTGTTTAAATCGGTCCCAGATATTGTATCTATCGGTCGTTAAAATATCTACAATTGCCCTTCACACCTAAAATATGCCTTGCGGCAATATTCTTTGATCCATAACACGATTGTTTGTCACTCGCTGTGCGAAAGTAGGTCATTTTGGTCAATTTGGACTAAACCATTACCGATAGTAGGGAGTTTTCTGGAAGAGTCTATAGCCATGTAGCACGCCTTTGATGTGTGATCAGTAAAAGTATATCACGCGTTCTGTCGGTTCACTGAAGCGAGTGTTACCGTCTGTGATTTCTTTGATATACCGTTAGTCGTAAGGTGTTAGCCTGTTTGCTTGTGTCGGTTTGTTTTTTCAAGTGGCCAAAGCTGGGACTGAAATTTGTTTGCGTCATTAAAATACCGAGATGAGTTAACCTGACACCGTTTTTTTTTTAAGTCGGACCGAAATTGTAACATTTGGTATTAATTAAGCTAATTGATGAAAAACGATATTACTCAAATTAAAATCGTATATAATCCGCTAGTCCGCGCATGTTAGTCCGCGTTTTATACCTACCCGGTTTATTAGACACTTCCGGTTCAATTCCTCAAATGATCAACAATTTTAATATTGAGTGAAAATTATTCATTCAGTAAAGCGAAGACATGATGTCAGTCATTAAAATGTACAAATTGTGATAAAGTAAGTTATAAATAATACAAATATAATACAAACATACATTTTAAATAGTTCTCTATATCAATGACTGAATGGAAAAAATGCATGTTGCAGCTGACATGGTGGGTGGGGTACGGCGATTTTAGTGATTTTTTCAAAATAAGTGCGATTCTTACGGCAGATAAAAACCTGGACCGATTTGCATTTTAAAATTTTAGAAGCCCTGGTCTATAGATACTTGTTACAAAAAGCTACTTACCGCTTTTAAACATATTTATTTCCTGTGTTTTTCAGGCTGCGTTTGATCATTTTGTGGAGCGTAGAATAGACATGAGACCAACATGCACGTATTTGCAGAAGTTTTACCAGGAGAACCCTCTAGCCCAGTATCAAGAACGCGTCAAGTGGGAAAAAAGCTCTATATGAAGTGGGGCTCCTAGGACAAATAAAAGATTGTCTGTGATTGTGGAATTTGATTGAGTAAGGCCAACTAATAAATTATATGTGCTTATGGAAACTAAGGCCAAATAATAATGTGTATGTGATCATGGAAACTAAGGCCAAATAATAAATTGTACATGATCATGGAAGCTAGGGCCATATAATAAATTGTATGTGATCATGGATACTAAATTGTATGTGATCAGGGATACTAATGCCAAATAATAACTGTTTGTGATCATGGAAACTACTGACAAATAATAAACTGCATGTGGTTCGGGATACTAAGGCCCGATTCAATATTGGTGTGGGCAAGTCAAGACGCTGATACCAGCAGTATTTGCATAGGATCGTGACGGCAACTCTGAGGTTGCTGTCCCAATATAACCTTAAATGATGTGTTTTTAGTCGTAAAACCCTATTTCATTCATTGATTCTCAGCTGATATTTTATATACTAATCTTAGTATAATCTACGAAGCAGTCAATTGAATATACAACACTATGTAATGAGGATGTTTCATTTTATTGATAAAACTATGTGGTAAAGGTTATCTTCCATGAGGCCCTCTGTACAAGTGACATGCTGTATTGTTTCTAATTAGCGCTCCCCCTCTAATTAGCACCCCACACCTCTTTAAAAAAAAAATGATAAAAAAATCTTACCTTGAGGTGTAAAAGTGGTTAATATTCAAGAAAAGTGGTTAAAATCCAGAAACAGTATACACACACTGATGAATTTAATTCCATATTTGAGCAACACAACATTTTTAGCATTATATAAGGAAATTAAAATGTGTACTGGCTTACGAAAAGCGTTCTAATAAGCGCCCCACTTTCAGAAAATGTCACGCCCTCGGGGGCGCTAATTAGAAACAATACTGTACTGCAGTGTTCATGCTCCTATTAATTTGTTCATTCATTCATCGTTCATTCTTGCGTTAGTTCGTTCGTTCATGTGTAAACTCATACAGTTTCTAGTCCCTGAAGTGAGTCTAAACTCACAATATTATATGCTGTCATACCTTATGGCCAGTATAGTTTTCTTCAAGCTATACAGTGTTCTTATACTATATGTTTATAAAACGCCATCTTGGCCCAAATATGGTTGTCTTGTTTACATGTATCTATCGATTTTTGGCTTATAAAGCGCTTAACGCATATTGACTCTACAAAATATTAGAGGTCCTGTTACATTTTAATTTATATTTTGAATACTATCTTGCTGATTTTAATGTCATATTTTGATAGAAAGTGTATACAATTTCACTTTTACACAATTAATTTTCTTTATTGTTGTTTGGTGACTGCCATTTTGTTCCAATTTTCTTTTTTCTGACTTTATCAATTTCAGCATAAAATGTTTGCTTGTTATTCCTTGGCCTTTCATCTTTCCATTAAGATTACATCTAGCGAGTTATGTTTAGAAATGTTTGAAAAGAACGTAAAATATTAGAACCATCTTTTTTGGCGGATATGTGTATTTAACATGGATCTAATATTTGATGGTCTTTTTCTATATACTATGATTGAGAGGAAAATATTTTTAAAGTGTATTTACTCAAGAGTCTTCAGACTTTTGGCAAAGGTGTATATACCCGAGATGAAATCAAATATGTTATTCACTGAAATCGAATATGTTATTCACGACAAAATAACACATTTTTAAGATTTTACAGACTATTATTAAGGGATATTACAGTAGAACAACAAGGGAGGCAATTTCAATAAATAGCCGCTTTACACATTTTTTGCTAGACTACAATTTTTTTTTTTTAATATATTTATATTGGCAGTCATTTCCTTTAAACTTTTAAAATCCATTTCAAATCATTGTTTGAATAAAATGTACAATTTGCAGTCTGCAGTGTTTATTTTTAAAAAAATAGTCCCGGCAGCTACTGTGAAAATAAAACTATGTTTCACAATGTGAAATAACACTTTTATTTCACTGATAAAATGCAGTATTTCTTGTCATAAAATAGGTATACATTTCTGATGATCTGGAACCTCCACAGACATATTAGGAGGCAAATAAAGTTCCTTTTTAATTTCTCTGGTCCTTTTCTTGCCCGGAGTGTCAACTCCAGTACAGTGAACCATCCAGTTAACTTCCTCTTGGAATGGACGTGTGATTTTCCCTTTTAAGTTGAGTTGACCAATGTATTAATTTATGCATTTTAAATTAACTGTTTCAGATTCATGTATGTATGTTTAGCCAAAGTAAATGTTTTTTTATAATAAATGTGTACAATTTAGTAATATCGTGTTTAATTCTTGTCCAGCATATGATCTGCATGTCAATACCCTGTTAATGTTTGTTAGTTTGTTTGTTTGTATGGTGTTTTAAGTCATTTTCAACACATGTAAGGTTATATATGACGGTCAATTTTTTGTGGTGGAGGAAGACCACCCACTTTACCTGGGTAGAACCAGTACCGCACACCTCCAGCCATCCGTAAGAATCAACATTTCCTCACTTACAAGTCAAGCTCCAAGTGGGATTCGAACCAGCAGCGGTGAGAGGCGAAGGTTTACAACGCAAAGTCGTTAACCATTCGGCCACGGAGATTCAGTGTTTAACCCTGTTAAACACTGAAACTTTTTATTATATAAATTACAGTGAAATAGAGGATTTTATGATTAAAATAAAGCCTTATATATTTCACATGTGAAATATCGAAAATGACGCATTGCCGTTGTTGACGTTATTCTTTTGGCGCATTATGTTTTTTCTGCATAAGTTTCAAGGTTGTGAGTATATAATAATTACTGAGAATATTTGTTGGTTTGTCATGAATATAGGCTTTACCAGTATTTGTATCTCGAAGTGAGAAAACTCAAATATTTTCACTCGTGCTAAGGCACTCGTGAAAATATAAGTTTTCTCACTTCGAGATGAAAATAAATCCTATATTCAAGACAAACGAACAAATATTCTCTATTAAGTATTTACCAGATGGAACCAGTGTGTTGCAGTTATAATTAAGGAAGACAACCCATAAATACATTTATTACAATTCTATGGATCAGGATTTCGCAGTGAAAGAAAATTCATGATGGCTATTATTAATGACTCCTATCACAAAAATAATTCACGTTGTCATGAAGTGAAAGTGTTGAGAATGTCGACGTCGAAGTGTGTTAAGGGATGGTCCTCCCCAACTCTTGCTCCATCTATTAACGGGGAGATTAATCGGGTCGTCAGAAGACGGCTCAAAAAAAAAGAGAATGTCAACGTCATTTGCCGAGAACGCAGCAAAGCAAAACATCGATTTTAAAAACGGAAACAAACAGATTTAAAATGTAATAAATAGATTATTAAACTGTTGGGATAGATTACAAGGAAATCATTCACTCGATGGTGGGCATATTTTGTTTTTGCACTTACTTCGTTCATGAAAAGTGAAGAATTTTCTTAATCACAGCAGTTAAATGAATTGAATTGGGGTTTTAAGGCGCACAAACACATGAAAGGTTATATGGCGCCTAACAGGAATGAACATGCCAGGCTCATCCTCCATGTACATCGAGATAAAATATGGAGAACGGGCCTAGATCTTCTCACCCTGAACTGCAGAGTTGCTGCAAATTTTATTGTAGACACTCCATTTACGCGCAGTTTTTTTTTGGCTGTTTTTGTAGCCTAAATGCTTCTGTTTATCTTAGTGTACAAAAAACAGTATTAAAGATAAAATTATGAAAGGAATGCTTTACTTTATATTTTTCCGAATTTTATTAAAAATCACGCAAAAATTCCCAATTCCAGGAGTACGGGTCATGTTCCCAAAATCATGAAAAAATGCCCTGGATCTAAATATTTTGACAGACTGGCTTACGTCATTTATAAAGAGTATAATTGCAACAAAATTTAATGTGGTTAGCATATTGTTTGCTGGCTTACAATCTGTAGTAGTAGGGTGGTCGCCTCTCACGTGGGAGGTTGTGGGTTCAATCCCAACCAGGTCAAACCAGACGTCATAAAATTGGTACTAATTGCTCACTTGCTTGGCGTCCAGCATATAAAGGGTAGCTCTAGGACTGGTTTGTCCGGTGTCAGTATAATATGACTAGGCAGGGTATCATGTCCTGCATCTACGGCCTGGTATTCCAGTGTGGCAGCACTATAAAGTTGAGTTGAAGACCTTACAGTTAAGTTTGAACTTACTGCCACAAGCACACACCGTCATGATATGTTTGAAGCACAGTTAAAGGGAATGTAGCGACACAGTCAAACTAGCTCTTTTATTGAGAGTTCTGAAAAACTTGCAAAAAAGTGAATTATCAAAATCGGATGACAAACTAAAAAGATTAAACCACTTGAAGGTTGTTCTAAAATGGATTTGGGAGCCGCCATTTTGAAAACTATGACATGACCATATATGGAATATTGATAAAGCATTATTGCCATTAGTTACATATTCTTCATACAGTTACTTTAATATTTTCCACTGTAAATGAGTATATATTCATATTTATCAATATTCCATATATGGTCATTCAGAACCGTGATGTCATAGCTCTAAAAATGGCGACTTCCATATCCGTTTCAAGAGAACCTTCAAACGATCATATCTTTGTTTATCATCCGATTTTGATATTTTTTTCACCCTTTTCCAAGTTTTTCAGAATCCTCAATAATAAAGATTATTTGGCTGTGTCGCTAACCCCATACATTCTGGTTAACACTGTAAAAGCGTGTGCTATGAAGTATGTATAAGTTGCCTGAATAGAGTTTTTTTTTTATTGAGTTCTGAAAAAATTGAATAAGGGTGAAAGAATTATCAAAATCGGCTGATTAACAAAGAAGATACGTTCGTTTGAAGTTTCTGTTGAAACGTATATGGAAGCGGCCATTTTGAGAGCTATGACATCAGGGTTCTAAATGACCATATATGAAATATTTATAAAAATGAAAATTAACTGTTTATGACAGCAACTGTATGAAAAATGTGTAATACTGAATAGCAATAATGCTTTATATGACCAGTAAAAAAGTTTTTGCATTCATTTGCAGTGATTTTCTTTGTTTTAAATGATATTTATCAATATTCCATATATGGTAATATGGAACTATGACATCATAGTTCTCAAAATGGCGGCGCCCATATCCGTTTTAGAACAACCTTTAAATGGTCATATCTAATTGTTTATCATCCGATTTTGATAATTTTTCATCTTTTTCTAAGTATTTCAGAACTCTCAATAATAGAGCTTGTTTGGCTGTGTCGCTACATTAACTTTAAGAGCTCTGGCACAGCTGATGTATAAGATGTCTGAATAGAAGTTTTTGTCACAGCTAACAGGGGCTGTGTTTTACTGAAAACAACTCATTGGTGACCAATTTAAAACAACAGACAACATTGCAAAACTTATTTTATTTATACATAAATCTATTTGCTTAACAATATGCACAGATGGACTTTTCATACTAATCAGCACAAGATGCATTACAAAAAACCCCAACAGATTTACAAAACCAGGGGCGGATCCAGGATTTAAAAAACAACAAAACAAAACTTCTCCAATGTTTTTCAATTACCTGAAAGGCAGTGCAAAGGCCTTTTCTTCCATTATGCGGCCATTTTCCAGAGCCAAACCTTTACATTTTCAGAACTTTACATGTTTGGAAATGAGTTTGTGTGCGTGTGGGGAGGCGGTGGGTTTGTGCTTCGGCTGCAACCAACCCCTGAATCCGCACCCTATTACATTCACTCATAGAACATTCATTCATAGAATAAAACATTAGGTTGTGGTACTAACTAGGCGGGTGGGTGTTGTATGGGGCTGTGGGTGAGGAGGGGTGCACCAGCTGCAACCCACCACTGAATCCGCGCCCAATAACATATTCATTCATGGAATAAAACAATAGGTTGTGGTACCCAACCTGAAATGTTCATAGCGACTTTAATATTGAAGCATATCTGTCCAGACTTACAATCAGTTTTTTTAATGTATCCGTAAACAAGTATACTAATACCACCAGTATCAACCAGATAGGTGTTGCGGCAATAGAAACAAAAACTTCCATTACTATATTCTATTGTCACTTAAACCCCCAAAACAAGCCTATTGATTCGACTTTAAGCATGAACTCCAAGATTGGCTGGGGATGAAATAAGTTGATACATGTCATCTTCATTATCAAATTTTCGAAATAATACTTAATATATCACACAAGCAGCTGTTTTTGTCAATACCGTCTCCAATCGTAAAGCCTAACATTTGCATCGTGAATTGAAATTAAAATAATGTAAAGTATAAAATAATATACCTATTTGTTAAAGGACTCCTGACTAGCATACATGTTTAAGTTGCCATCAACAATTCAAGCTCAACCCACAATAGTTTACACAACCAGAATCTGTTAAAACAAATTCTTTATATTTGTGCAAGGGACATAAACTCTGAGAAATAGTTATTTCCCTTCACATCAGTTATTATTTTTAAGAATTGTCTCCCATTATCGAGAGTTATCTCTCTCCCTTCATGTCATGTGATCAGTTTTTCTAACCAGGAGTTTTTCTCCCTTCATGACATACTAACAATTTATTAAACAATGCATGTGAAAGAACACAAAATTGATATGTGAAATTAATAATAAATGAGACGAAATGAAATATATTTTTAAAGCATCCAACATGCATATTTGAGTTTTGTAAAATTAAATAAATTTGCCCAACTCTTTCTGTCAAGAAGGCATGGCAGAAATATTCAGAAAAAATAAAAAATGACCAAAGTGGCAGTTTCAACTTGGGAATGAAATAGATGAGCAAGAGGTATTAACATCTATGCACTTCAGGAATTTCCTGCATTCCGATTGGCTGAGGCCATCTAAATATGAATATATACCTTGGCAAACTTAACAAAGTTCAAATAAAAGAATTACTCTGATTGAATGACATTTTTAATGTCAGATTTCATTGGACGACATCCTAGTGATGGCTAACAAACTGATGTCAAGGAAGTGAAGAAGGTGTCCTGATTGGAATGACATTTGACCTTCATTTTGGACCTTTAGATAGGTTCTACTGTTGCAATGCGTTAGAATTAGGGCTAGGTAGCCTGTAATTTTAAATTTTGAGGCAGATGGACCAGTTTTGGTCATTAATGTTGTTTAAAGCGATTAGAGTGGCCGTTATACAACATTTGGGACTATTAAATGGTTGATATACATTCTCAAAATTTAAGTATGAGTTTTTAACTTTATAATTCAAGATTTCTTTTCATTACCATCCGCAGTACCATATAAAGAAAAAGTCTTATTTTTTTTCTTCTTCAATATTGATATTATGTGATAATCATTTCAAGATATTTCAAAAAGGAAAAATCAAAAACGGTAGTGTATTTTTTGATAGCAATAACAGTTTATTTTCAAGCATAATTAATTTTCAATTCATTTTTTTAAAACAAAAATTATTCTTTTTTTTTTATCCCTATCACAACATTGCTAGAATGTTATACGAAATAAATATATATCACAATTATATCAAAACAGATTCCTAAGTCTCAGAGGTTTATCGACGATCCCACGCCTCATCATCAAAGGGATCTATTTGGCGTTTTGTGTAAGCGTCTTTGAACTCTGGTCCGAGTCTGTCTAAATCTTGTCTGTCCTTTATTACACCCTGTAAAATATTAAAAAAACACATTATTTTAGTGTCATATGTAAGACAACTATTTTGACTTATTTAGCATGTAATGCTTTTCCACAGCAAAATTTCTTCTTTGTTTTGTGTTTGTCAATAATCTTATGTTTATATGTATTTTTTTTAGTCTTACATTAACGTGTGTACCAAATACAGAAGGATCAGAAGCACACCACATCTCGCTCAAATCACTAGAGCAGTGGCAGAAAAACAATAAACGTGGCTCCAGCGTAAATGAAGTGTCTAGAATTTGCAGCAACTCTCCCCCACCACCAAATTCATGTTCATTTTATCATTTTTTGTTCATGCTCATTAAGGGTCTTCATCATGATCCATGCATTGTTTCAGGTGCCATCTTGCTCAAATCACTAGAGCAGTGGCAGAAAAACAATAAACGTGGCTCCAGCGTAAATGGAGTGTCTACAATAGAATTTGGAGCAGCTCTGCAGTTTTGAAGGTGAGAAGGTTTTAGGTCCATTCTCCATATTTTGTCTCGATGCACATGGAGGATGAGCCTGGCATGTTCATTCCTGTTAGGCGCCATATAACCTTTCATGTGTTGGTAGATCTTAAAACCCCAATTCAATTCAATATTTATCTCTATGAAAGAACAAGGCAATGATTAAGTTTTTTTGTGATAAATGATCGGTCGACGGAACTAAACACTCACCTTTGGTAAATATCCTAACAATCTCATTGCATGTTCCTGCAGCAGTTTCTGCCTCTCTTCCTCGATGATTTGACGACGGAAGTTCTCCATTCTCTCCTCCTCTCTCTTGCCTTCCAACTCTCGCTCCCTGTCCGCGGCAAACTGTGACTGTCTATCTTGGATCAGGTTCTCCACCGCTCGTTTGTGCTCGAGCTGCTTCATGCGACGCTTCTGGGCATTCATCAGCTCGATACGGTCATCCTCGGCGAATTTGGCCATCATCTGGAAAGAGGACAATATTAAATGCATGCGGTCAATACATAAGAAAGACAAACACAAGGCATGAAATAAACTCGTCAAAACGAGTTTTGGTCAAGACCATTGCCAATATTTGGAATTCTGCAACTGGTAATGAGGTATAGCTTTTATATCAAACTTGCTTAAATGTAAGACCCAATAAAACAATCGAAGCAGATTGTTTCATTGTGCATTCATATAAAAAAAATCAGCCTTTAACTTATTTGAGATTCATATACAAAAAAGATACAAACCTTTTGAAATACTGTAGTTAACTCATTTCAAAATACTGATTTTATTTTCTGTTTACTGGACTGGTAATTATATTTATTAAATATCGGTCAACAAAAAAGCGTTGCAAATCATGTTCAGTACAATCTATAAAACTCTATATTTTTATTTTATATTTTAAAACACCGTATCACTTAGAATAATTGATAGGATAATTGATGTGCCTCCGGGCTGTAAACAGGATTCTCATAGCGGAAGTAGTCCCAATTTATGGATTAAGTGTGAAATCCAAGTATCGGTGAAAACCGAATTGAAATAAACAAAACCCGACATTATACAGCAAAGAAATATATTTTTTGTAAAAAATATGATTATTATATTTTGCTTGAACGTGATTTCATGAACATGCGAATAAATCGGAAACCCAGTGATTTGCGAACGTTCTTCTTATTGAAGGCTTAAATGAAGTTTAATCAACTCTTTTGTTGATTAACGAAACAAATTAATAGATCTAGGTTGTTTGTTTCCATAACTGAGCGTCCAGTTCCCTAGTAACCACCACAACGTACCTGTCGTCGGAAGTTATCCTCCTCGGTTCTCTCGGCTTCTTGTCGTAGCTGCTTGAAGTGCATCTGTTGCGAGTGTTGTTCCTGGAGCTCTAACCTCTGTCTGATACGTCGTTGCATCAGATCCTGAAATATACACAAATGAATGGATGGTGTTTAACTGATACAAACTCAATCTGTCACCATCAGGTCCTGCAACACATGAAAAATGAATGGATGGCGTTAAATGAACGGAGGTTTTGGTGCACCCGTGAACCTGGTTAATACTCCTACTTAATGTCAACCCTTTTATATTTGAGATGTCAGATACCTTGATTCTAGTATTCCTTGTAATTGTTGATTGTTTTAAATGCGTGTATTTTTGGTTGACTGTCATCTGCCAATGTTACATTTCCTGTTAGACTTTTATACCTACTTTTACAATAATCTCTCTCTTTTTAAATGATTTTCGAGAGATTTACATATTGTCCCTGTCACCTGTGAAGTTTTACAATTATGTTGGACAATTATTAATTACAGAATCATCAAGGTACATGAGGTTCCAAAGCAAAATAGACTGGTGACGTTGATTTTTCGTATCGTTATCATTTCTTTTATCTCTATGTCACTGAAGTTTGTGAATTAAAATACACATGTATATGAATGAATTACTTTTTATCTTTGGTGTTGGTATAATAATTTCCGTACCAATATTTTTTTTACCTAGCAACCACAGCTTTAGCGGGGATAAATGAGCAGTTATGGTCTAAGCTTTCATACAAAAGTCAGTTCTGTTTTTGCTGCTCTTTGAGATGCAACTTTATTCTTATCCATTAACAACATGAATTTTCCCCTTAACAACATGAATTTTCTCCTTAACAACATGAATTTCCATAGCAACTGTAACTAGGGTCCGTAACCTCCAGTTATTCAACTACTGAGCATGCTCTTTTTACTGCATTATAAACTCGACATTGATGGACTAGAAACAAACATTTTCGAAGAAAGATTACATAGTGACCTTTACTTTTATTTGAAAGAAAGGTGAAGCTAAGGTGAACTTACGCGTTCCTTCTGTCTTTCTCTCTCCTCCTGTTCTTCCAGATGCAACTCCAACCTGATCTTCTCCATCTCTTCTCTCTCCTGGTCTTGTCTCGAGATCTCCTCTGCCAACTGGAATATACAGGGGAAATAAACATAAGCAAAAGCAAGAGGCCCAAGTGATAATGAAGACGATCTACTGGTATAAAGTGGTTGAATACATGGTTTTTAAGATGTTTGAAATTTAATAAATATTTTACAGTTTTGTCCATTATGGATATATTTTTCATTCCACTATATGACTATGTAATATTATTACCCTATTAAATATAATCCCGACCACATTTCATAAATACTATAAATAGTTTTTCATGAATTCTATAAATAGATTGTTAGTTAATTTATTTCAGGGTTGGTTAAACAATCTTTCAGAGTAAGTAAACCAATTAACATGTCGCCAGTTGTCAATCATTTATCCATTTCAACCAATCAAACCAGAACGATACCTCCGACAAACAACAGCACGTGTATAAAGCACATGCTTAGCACGTGCAACTATGTTATATAAACTATTGTCAATATACTCTGACATCAACAATAGGGCCGAGATATCTAAGTACTGGCGACATGTGAATTGGGGTGTGATTATAAATAATATTTATTCTAGACTTTCACCTAAAGACCACATACAGATCATGAGTGCCTGTTTAATATTGAATTTATTAAACAAGTTGGATAACATTATATGATGCGATGCTGTGTTTAGCATCATATCCATTTTATCCAGCAAATTGCATCAATTAGTATTAAATGGACACGAATGTGAGATTCTATTTATCACGAAACTCCAAAAAAGCCTCGTAAGCAACATTACTTAGTGTCGCTGCCTATATAACATTGTCGTATGATGATGTATGTTGACATCGTATGTTGACTCTGCCTTCTCCGTTCGACACCCAACAACGGAACTACCTCGGCGATTTCCGTAATCCGGTAATTTAAATGATTACGGGAATCGAAGAGGCAATTCCAATGCACACAAAGCTAAACAGAAAAGAGTGAATGATGATCGACCTTTATTTGCATATTTATTTCATCTGAGTAATATGATAAATATATCATGGCCTTATTACACCCCCATACCGCAAGTTATGTGATAACATTATTTTATGTTGACCCCGACAAACAACCTGAGAAAGGGGATACATTTATGTCACATTTAAAGACATGCAGTAGCAATAACTGATTATCTGCCTTTAGAACTTGTTTTATTCAAATGCATGCGTCGAATATACTGTTTACACACACACCTAGTTTCAGCAACTTGTCAGCCGTAAGTTATGCTATGCTATCACTTATTGCGATGAATGCAACTTCTTAGGAAATTACCCGGTTGTGACCTTGACCTTTAATGACTTGAGATACATAATTTTTTTCTGTTTTAAAAGTATCAAAAGAATAAAAGTATCAAAAGAATAAATATCAAAAGAATAAAAGTATCAAAAGAATAAAAGGAAAATAAAAACCTTGTTTGTGCCAAGTTTCATTGGAAATATTTAAATTATTGAATTGTTTAAAGTAGCTATCCTGCCAACAACAGCCAAATTTTACAAACATGTGTACACCATTTCTAAACCTACTGACGACGAGGTATATATATATATTTATTATATAACCTATAAATAGACGCGTTTTCATTGGCTAAAAAGTAATTTTTTAGAAAAAATATCTAGCGATATTGACCTGTTTTTTTGATATTGACCTGTTTTATATAATTGTTTTTTTGATATTGACCTGTTTTATATAATTGTAAATTGAGGGTTATATAATAAAACAGTTATGGACTTTTCAGCTGTTATACATGATGTTGATATGCACCAAAAAATCATTATTGACCTCGGCTATCGCCTCGGTCAATAATGATTTTTTTGGTGCATATCACATCATGTATAACAGCTGAAAAGTCCATAATTGTATAATATAACATACATATTTTGGGAATCCAGACTCTATAGACCCAATATAAAAGGCTTTAGCCAGCCAGGCCAAACCCCAAAAATGGAGCGTCGAATTAAGACCTACAAACTCGTAATTCATTTAACGCATATTAAATCTTGGATATTTTATGTACCCGTGAATAAATCTTACTTTTAATGGGCACATATACAGTATTTTATGACCTGAACACCTGGATAGGGTTTGGACAAATAATTGTGTAGTGTAATGTTGCCGTTATTTGGCAGGTTAGTGCCTTTAACCATAGAAAATTCAATTTCATGAGTTGGTGAAAACCATTTTCTTTGAATCCATGTAAAAGGCTATAAAAAATTATACTTACAGCGTCTTGCACTTTAGCCATGGAACTTTCCTTTTGTTTTTTCTTCGCCATTCTTTCCTGCTCACGTTCCTGCTGCACATTGGCGAACTCCATAATCCGTTTGTTCTCCTCTTCCATTCGCCGACGTTCAAGGTCCTTCCACTGGTCTCGCGCTGCTTTGAATTCCTGGATGAACTCCTGTGTGGCTTTTTGCTTGTGGAGAGCAAGTTCTCTTTCTCTGAAATGTGCATGTAATATGGGCCATTATTATGTTTGACTAGTTTAAAAGTACATTAATAGTCTGTTTTAATAGGCATTTATTGCATACGTATAATTTAGACAACACATTGGTTAAATCTGGTATTACAAACAGACGTGCTGTGACAGTTACCACTTGGGTTACAGCTTCAAAATGCCAATCGGTCCAACAAACCCTGGGTTGAATATGCATATATCAATATGTAGCCACCATGTTCTGTGTAAACTCATTCGCGCTGAAATGAGCATTACGATTGGTTGAAAGGCAATAATAGGGGGCACAACTAACACTGTCGGATTCACTAGGCATGGCAAGTCACCGACAGTTATTTAGGTCTTTACAATTGTGGTGTGAAAAATATAATGAAAATTTACCAAGCACACGCGCAGAGGCAAACATGTAATGGCCACATGCTACCTTTTTGGCCCAGAACAAAAATAGAGGAATTTTACCAGAGCTCTTCATATGTCTCACCTTTTTCCTTTGAAAAGGCATGACAACTAGTTCTTATGCCTTTTCTTATTTATTGTAGTTATAATCATGAAACTTGCAGAGTTACCCTGCTTTGATCTTCCTTATAAGAGTTACCCCACTTTGATCTTCCTTATAAGAGTAACTCCACTTTGATCTTCCTTATAAGAGTTACTCCATTTTGATCTTCCTTATAAGAGTTAACCCTGATATTCCTTATAAGAGTTACTCCACTTTGATATTCCTTATAAGAGTTACTCCACTTTGATCTTCCTTATAAGAGTTAACCCTGATATTCCTTATAAGAGTTACTTCACTTTGATATTCCTTATAAGAGTTACTCCACTTTGATATTCATTATAATAAGAGTAACTCCACTTTGATCTTCCTTATAAGAGTTACTCCACTCTGTTCTTCCTTATAAGAGTTACTCCACTCTGATCTTCCTTATAAGAGTTACTCCACTTTGATCTTGCTCATAACAGTTAACCCACTTTGCTCTTCCTTACAAGAGTTACCCTGCTTTGATCTTGCTCATTAAGAGTTAACCAACTTTGCTCTTCCTTATAAGGGTTAACCCACTTTGATCTGCCTTGTAATAATTATCCACCTTTGATAATTCTCACAAGAGTTACGTGCTTTATTCTTCATTATAAGAGTTACCCTGCTTTGACCTTAGTTGAAAGAGTTACCGCACTTTGACCTTAGTTATAAGAGTTACCCTGCTTTGACATTCCTTATAAGAGTTATTTCAATTTGATATTTCTCATAAGAATTAACCCATATTGATCTTCCTTATAAGAGTCACCCCGTTTTGACCTTCCTTATAAGAGTTACCCTGCTTTGCTCTTCCTTATAGGAGGTACCCCTCTTTGATCTTCCTCACAATTACCAACCTTTGATCTTCCTCACAAGAGTTACCAACCTTTGATCTTCCTCACAAGAGTTACCAACCTTTGATCTTCCTCACAAGAGTTACCAACCATTGATCTTCCTCATAAAGAGTTATCCCTCTTTGGTCTTCCTCATAAAGAGTTACCAACCTTTGATCTTCCTTATAAAGAGTTACCCCTCTTTGATCTTCCTCACAAGAGTTACCAACCATTGATCTTCCTCATAAAGAGTTACCCCTCTTTGATCTTCCTCACAAGAATTACCCACCTTTGATCTTCCTCGTATATCTTGCGTACAATCTCGTCTATCATGAGCTTCTCCTTGAGGAACTCCTCGTACGCCTGTTGTTTCTTCTCTTCTTGTTCCTCCAGCTGTCGTTCCAGTTCCTGCTGGTACCTCACAGACTCGCGGTACCGCTCCATCTCGCGCTGTTTCTCGGCTTCCGCAGCACGCTGATGCTCATCCATCATTTGTTTTGCGATGTCCGCATCACGTTGCTGTAATTAGGTCATTGAAAATATAATATCGATTTACATAAATATTTGATTATTCCTTAATCTTTTTTCTTCTATTATCTAGCCTTCACTGTCCAAGCCATGCTTCTGGAAAAAGAAAATGAATAAGTATTTTTCTCAAACACTTCAATCGAGTTTATGCCTGTGTAAAGATAAAACCTTCCTTTGAAGAATGATAATGATGAAAAAAGAGAAAGAAAGACAACTACCAACAGTGTATTTTCAGTGGAATAGCCACTTTCTACTGAGACACATAAGATGCATTGCAGCGGTTCTGCTCTTAAGCTTAACCTGCTACATATAATATATAATGAAATATGTTCTTTATTTGAATTAAGACCATTCCATTTATGTGACAAAGGGGTGTTTTGGGGGAAATGACTGATCAGCAGCCAGACATAATAAACCCTGATCAGCCTGCGAGTTACTAGGCTATTATAGTTGTGCTTAATGGGTTAATGGTTAATTTATTTTCGAAATTAGGCACTATTTTTTCAACGGAAAGTAACAAGTAAATGTAAATATTAAGCAATATTTGTGCACTCAAGCAGGCAGCAAAAGCAGGTAATTGAAATGAATTATCACTACTGGCCTTTTTAAACAGATGACGATCCATTTCTTATTTATTACTGACATACAAACAGCTAAGTGGCTCACCATTACGTCAAACTTGAGCGCCTCCTTTTCTGCCATCTGGGCAGTCCTCTCCTTGTTCATGTAGGCAGATTTTAGCTTCGACTCCAACTCCCTTAATTCTAAACTGTAACAATGAATACGATTTGACAGTTAAAGGTGGCATGGCTATCTCTTAGGCCTTATCTTGATATCAGAACTGCTTGTTGTAATATATAGAGATTACTGAAAAGCTGGTTTCAATTATAGGGATGTCCTTCACGAGACCATAGGCATGTGGTTATTTTTATGAACGAGCGGATGCGAGCGAGTGAAAAAACTACGCCTACCATCGAGTGAAGAATGTTCATAATTATAATCGAGTCCTGCAGTTAAATAATCTTTTTATTACATTTTAAATCAGTTTATCTATAATTTTAACAGAGGTTATTTATTTTATAACCAAGTTTATTCATGTTATTGAATGTTACATCTCAACTGCACAGTTAGTTATTTTTGTCTTCAGAGTTACCGGTAGTTATTATTATTTAAGTAGCTACCCCGCCAACAACAGCCAAATTATGTAAACATGTACACCGTTTCTAAACCTACTGACGACGAGGTATATATATATATATACATAACTTACATAATTTGAGATTCCAAACTCTATAGACACAATTTAAAGGCTTTAACCAGCCAGGCAACATCCCAAAACTGAAGCATCGAATTAAGAGTTACCAACTCATAATTCTCGATCTTCTCACCAATAGAAATGTAATTAAAATGTATACTCTAATTGAATAGCACTGTTATTAGCTTTTTATATTGCATGTTACGACACTAGGTTATATGTGTTGCCAGGTTATATGTATTGCCAAGACGAATATGAACTTTCTAATCCCCCGGTAGCCTCATATATTAGAGATAAAAACACGAGACAAGGATTCAGAAACTTCACATGTTTAGATAATACCTGTAACAATAAAAATATCAATATTTTGAAAGTATCAACGCAAATCAACAGAGCTAAGATCGCAGAGGCATTATCCGGATTAGCGACGACAACACAAAGCTGCTGTACTACAATATTCCCCTCTCTGCGCGTTCAGGGCTTTTTTTTGGCCTTTTTTATAGCCGTTATTCGGTCATATTCCCAATGGCAAAACATATCTTTTTTTCCCAATTTTGAGGAAAGAATTCCCAATTAAAAAAAATATATATTTTTTTTTAAGTGTGCCAATCCAGTGATCGGGGTTCAAAAGCTTAAATAAATGCTTCTGTTTATCTTGGTGTACAAAAACAGTATTAAAAGATATAATTATGAAATGAATGCTTTACTTTATATTTTTCCGAATTTTATTAAAAATCACGCTAAAATTCCCAATTTTATGAAAAATCGCGCTAAAATTCCCAATTCCAGGGGAACGGGTCATGTTCCCAAAATTTTGAAAAAAAGCCCTGGCGTTGGCAAATAATTTTGCACACCCGGTTTGCATATGCACACGCTCGTCTACAATTTCTACCCAATTCTCGACTCTTCTCCAGCCATTCCAACATACACCTACCTGGACTCTCGTATCTGCTGCCTCATCTTTTCATCTCGGATACCCTCCAGCTTACGACGTTCCAGCTCATGGGCAAGCCTTTCCTCCTGTGCCATCTGCTCGTCTCTTATGATTCTATCTCTCTGCGCCTGTTATATATATATATATATATAGATATAAAATTGAAATCTCATACTATAGTTATGAAAAAGATAGTGAATGAAGTATTTCACATTGGTCGAAGGGTTCAAATTTCAGGAAAAACATATATATATTCATTAATACATATGATTGCAGATTCACCATTAATTTTGAATAAGATTGAAAGAATAATACACGTTATTTTAATCTTAATTGCCTTGAAAGTACCCCTTCAATTCAAGAAAAGTATCTGTTTTGATTTTTTAGCATACATGTATCCGTTTTATTTTAATAATTTTGAATGTGCATAATCTCCTTACTGTCATTAAAGTTTGGTTCAATTTGTTGCTTATTATTTAAAAAAAAAAGGATCTATTTCACTTTTTGGTAACCAATTCCATAACAATAGCTGTCGCTTTATCATGTTTATGATGAAAAAATCTCTGATAAATAAAAGTTAATTATATGACCGTGAGTGAGTGACATGGATGAGACTTATATGCGAGTGCCTAACCTTAAGTATGTTCTCTTCCATATCCCGCTCCTTCTGCTCAGACATTTGTTGTCGGATGAACCTCTTGTCTTCCAGTCGTGTCTCACGATTCATGTTTGACTCTAGCAACTTCTCCCTGCCAAGTGTTTTCACAGTCTCCTCGCGGACATTTTCCTGGCGGCGGGAGTTCTCCAACTGCTTCTCCCTCTGGCCCACTGTCTGCAGGGGAGCCCTCCTCATCATCGCCTACAATCATAAAGTAAGGAGATCGCATTATTTTAATTCAATCATTTGAATACAATCTAATACAGTTGTGTAATTCCAAAAAACATTAAGGCGTAAGTTATTTTTTATTTTTGAAAACTCGTCTTCAATACAAGCCAATGTTTTATGTATTGAACATTTTCAGTTTCATAGTATCTAATTACTCTCTCAAGCATCTAAGGCATAAACACAAAGGTAATGCCTAACAAGTTCCTTGTTTTTCTTATGACAATTCAGTTTCAAGACAACACTGCGAGCAACCTTGAAAAATTACATTGTATTATAATAGATTAACATTAGTATTTAATACTTGCGTGAATTTTAAAATAGTGCACAATTTTTGTTTTTTTAAACACCAAGTTTCTTTTGCTTATTTCAGCATCCACCTTGAATGCCAACACATATACCTATAAGGTGAAAAGACCATAAAACCAAATAAATGTCAACTTGCAAAAACACTTTTAATGTCCTGATTGAAAACCAATCCCAGTCCACAGATGCTAAACAAAGGCCCTACCCAAAGACACTAAACAGAGACCCTAAACCCTAAACCCACAATCACTAAAAGCACTAATAATTATATAACAAAACTTGGTGTATCCTTATGACATTTACACATTGTGAATTTGATTGTCATTGATATAAGTGATTTTTATGTATGTGAGTTTTAAAATTGTCAGACTCATTTATGCTTTGTTGAAGGACATTTTCTGAATCTGAATCTGTACAATGTAAAGCATGTTAGAGCATAAACATATAGGGAGAGAGGTTTTTACTGTTTGTAGCACTTTACAATAAGCTGACTTGAAGCTTTCCAATGATGGTATACATGAAATAATTTGTTGTTGGACTGATCGTTTTCAAACTGCACTGATTTGAAGCATGTAGAACTATTTAAGATCTTACTGTCGATAATGTTATTATTATTTGAAAGTCACTGAATGTTTTTGCTTTGATACAGTGTTTAGGTCATTCAGGAATAGTCATGGCATTTGAAAGCTAGCACCACCCCCTTCACCACCTTGTAGAAGAAGACAAGTTGTTACATATTCCTTCTGTCTTGCAGTTGCTTCAAGTCGGACAGCATTCAGGTGTCATTCCAGTTCAGACCATCGAACAGGCAGGACGTCTTGCAGCTTTCAGGGACCAAGTGACCCCGTCGTACAACTGTCTAGAACCATTCGCACCATATCGAGCAATAAATATCCAAAAAGCTGTACAGTATGGTCACCACGTGGAGGTTAGTTGGTCATGTAATGTACACATGCTTTTATCCTGTTTTTATCGTGGACCTAAAGAGGGACATTTAGACTTCTACTGAAACTTCGATGTTGGACCAGCGAGATACCCCTTTTCACTGTGAGTACCTGCACATGACAAGAGGCAGACTATGGTGGATCACAATGACTCATCTGGACCACCGACGTTGGATCAACCCTGCGAGATACATACTGGCTGAAGGCGTGGGTAGCTACTATTTCTAAGGCCAGTGTGAATACCAGAGGAGCCATCACCATGTGCAAATCCATCAACACAGACTCCACAAGCGATGGGATTGACCTACTGGTAACATCTAATCATCTGTTTCCTGATTGGCTGAGATGATTTCGAGCCAGCAATGGGATTGACCTAGTCACAATTCTGCAGTTAATCTACTAAAATCTACAACTTTAATCTTCTTCGAGAATATAATCATCTACAGACTATCTACATTGGACTTCTGCGCAAACGTAACCTTCTTTGGAAATGCTCCCTAAAAGGCCTAGGCAAGGGTAAATAAAAAACTTATTGCTTGATCGGTGACATATCCCTCCTCTCGTGACTTGTAGTGACTGGAGACAATCCTACAGTGCATTTCTGCGTGTATAAAAAGTTATACTACATGTGTTGATTTCTCGATGATCTTATGTCTTTTAATTGAGTGCAATGTACTGTCAATCCTACAGTGCATTTCAGGGTGCCTGGGCGTCGAATATGAATCAGATTTTATTTTTAATAGTTTGCTATATAAAAACATATAGTGCAATAAAAAACACTTTTGATTCAGATTGCACTGTAGGATTGACAGTAGCATTTGCACTCAATTAAAAGACAAAACATCATCGAGAAATCAACACATGTAGTTTAACTTAAGGGATGTATGCTAGATCCAGATTCCACATTAAGCATACATATGAGATTTCCATGAGTTCACTCTTATTTGTAAATACGGCTGCAGTTATAAATCCGGTGTCTATCTGTTTACAACACCCCACCCACTGACAAAACAGAATGTTTCTTTGGCACCAACAAAGGCAGCATGTTTACACTATCGTAACTGGCTTTTTTTGAAGCCTGAATATATAAAAAACATGTTGACAAAATAACATACCATCTTCCTTGAGCAACAAAGGCGTATTTCTTGGTAAAAGTGTTTGAAATTCTATCCGCCAATGTTGTCCCTACAAAAATGGCCGCCAATGTAAATGGACAGTCGACTTTGGTTGCTAGGGGTGTCAGGTAGCTTATGTGGTTGATCACAACTCGAAGTAATGGCTTGCATATGAAAACACAATCGATTTTTTTTTTAAATGTCCTATATTTAATATAATAAGCCGCTATATAACAACATTATTCTCTCTTTTAGAAATATTGCAAGTTTATTATAGTGCACGACTCCTACAAGGCGAGTTCATTTACTTTATGCGGACGATATTACCGTAATGTACCCGAATAAATTTACTGTACCGAAATGGAGATATGCATTACCAAAAAGTTAAACTCAACGAGCTGAGACGCGATGTTTTTTTTTGGAATGGTCACAGACCTAATAACAAAATGGTATGGTGTACTTAGTGACCCTGTCCGTACTCTAAATTCCATTTATTGGAAGTTAGATTACGGTAAACTGCTGCGCCGCCGCTTTGTTTGTTCTTAATTAAACGATTCTAAGCTATGCATTCATCAAAGACAATTTCACCGACCATACTACAGCTATTACATAATGTTCAGAGTGTAGATAAACAAAAACAAATCATATGACGAATACTAATTGTTTAATTTCAGTTCATTAAGACCCCAGATGTATTTCATATATCAATATTTTGTGATTATATTTCTTCAAGTATGAAAATTACAAATCCGAGATTCAACCAGGCTTTATATTAATTATCTCCCCAGATTCAACAGATCTCTCAATAGTATTTTTTTCTGTGAAGTCACCAAAAATATTACAAAGTTCCAAA
Organism: Cyrtodaria siliqua; assembly: GCA_037043455.1. NCBI lineage: Eukaryota > Metazoa > Mollusca > Bivalvia > Adapedonta > Hiatellidae > Cyrtodaria > Cyrtodaria siliqua. Next base: position 81,776 of record JAWPHD010011655.1, read on the forward strand.
AATGTAAATAATTCCAAAAGATATAAGTCCAAAACTCATTGATTTCACTGAAAATAGAAAATTAATCCTGAATTCACTGTTCCTTCTTCAAACTGCACTGATATAATGGCATGCAGTGAATCCATGATCAAACCATTGTACACGTTCTCGAGCCTAGGTTGAAAGCCTGAGTGGGTTCTATACTTCTGACATCCTTACTCATACCTTCATTAAAGAATTGTATTTACTCCACAATG